>CAIGRL010089733.1:0-10515 GCA_903798325.1 Fraxinus xanthoxyloides
GATTCGTTCCTTCTCTCTCTCTCTTTTTCACAATATTCTTATAAGACATTTGTGATGTGAGTCTATCCATTTTACACATTCGTTCGCACCTGCCAAACTTGCAGTGGTTAAAGTTGGTTCTGAAAGTTCCACATCTTAAGACAGCCATTTCTTCATTCTTAGGCGATCAAGCCCGAACAATTGAAGCATGATGTTTATGGGTAAAATATTAGTCAATACATGCATATGATCACATCATTAATGCATACTTTATTGATAAAGGTCACACGCCTAACTATTGATGATATTGCCGTGTTGCATAAGGAGAGGACCACACTTGATGCGGGACACCAGGTGACCTCCATTGCCACCATTTACATTTGAAATTTTTTGGCTCAAGTAAAACATATTTTAGATCGATGTGTTAAACACTTGAGTTGAACTTTAAAGTTGATCTGAACTATGTCAAGTTGATTTCCTAAGAAATTGCCTTGAGACTTGAAACCACACTCAAAGTTCCAATATCTTTACAGAAGATATATTTTTACTTTAAGGAGATCACTTTACTAAACATCATATAAAGCTGTGAAAGGTTAGAACTTCGATGTCATTCACTTGCTTGCATATTAGAATCGGATACAACGCATATATTCTTATCTTCAAAGATACATCAAAAGAGAACGCATATATTCTTATCTTTAAAGATACATCAAAAGAGAGAAAAAGGAAGAGAGAATTAAGTGAAAGCTCTACTATGTTATCTTTAAAAAGTCATTTTTTACATGATTAAATGGTTATGTTTATCATAGTATGATAATAATTTATTCAATTAATGCTCCTCGAACAAGGCAAATGACAAGGAGGAGTTGACAGGGTCGGGGTGGCAGGGCGGGATTGAGTGATTTTTTTTCAAACTGTCCAATCATGTATCGACGCATGTTCCCTTTGTCATTGAGCCAAGATTGTAATTTTATTCCTTAAAGTTAAAACTATTGAACCGAGTAATATTCGGATGCATTTAACGCAAAACATAGTTGTTTATTTTAACCGAGTATATATTAAAACTATATATATTTTTTTTACGAGAACAAAGATAGAATTCTTTTTACTAAAAATCAATATATTTCAAACTTTAACTATTATATGTAATTTAAACAAACTGCTTGTTTGATAAAATATTTTTAGAAGTGATTCTTTAAAACATTTTCTGTGAAAATGTGTTGAAAAGTAGGAAAAATTTATTAGAACACATGAAAAATTAATTTTTGGAGCCCGGTTGAAAATGGGTGTATGAGAGAAGTAGTTCTCAAAGAATTAAAATCAAACATGGGCTAGTTTTATATAACTTGATTTATACTAAAATAAGTGTGCGATGATAATTTAACTAAATATTTATTTTAGTAATTTTAAATGCAATAAAAATTATTTGTATAAAACAATTATGAGATTTGTAAAAAATAATTAATATGTAGTCATTAATTAAAAATCAAAGGTTCAAAAGTTAATTTACCAAATAGTTAATTTTAACGGTAACGACACTTTTTATTTCGATAATCAAATGGTCAAAAGAAAACAAAAGAACCGAATAAAAATGCAAGATTAACGGCCTTCCGATCTTAGGACCAAATGGCGCCAAATCCCGACACCGAATCATAAATCTGCTTATATATCAGAATTCGTTTGCTTGAAAAGGCATACCATAATCTTAGCGAAACCAAGAAACCATGGTCCCTCGATTCCGGTCCTTTTTCAGAAGCGAAAGAACGTATGGAGAAAAGTAAGTTCTTTTTATTTACCCTACATTCAATTAAATTCTCTCTCTCTCCGCCGAATTCAAAAGTTTTCTAGGAATTTTGTCAATTTGTTTTTCTGGGATTGTGTTGTTGATTTTTGAAGTAGCCCAAAACTTGCTACGAGAACAAGAGTTTCAATGGATGAGGAGGATTCGTTTGAGGATGCTAGCAGCGAATCAACACCTCTATCCGCTGTGGCGGATGCATTTGAGGAGCTTTCGGCGGTGGTGAAATCCAAGGGTTGCAATTTTGATCTTCGTTTGAAGCCATTTTGTGATGCCTGTTCCCTTGTTTCGGTTCTTTTTACTTCTTTAGGGATAGCTTTCAAATTTGCTGAATTGGAGTATGTTTCCAAGGTTAGTGGTGTTTCAATAACAATTTCTTTCCCAACAGTGGTGAGCTGTACACATAGATTGAACCTGGGTACCATATATATATATGTATATATATAGATTGCTATGGCAAAAGTAATAAAGTGGAGGAGAGGGATTAGGACAAGGAATGAATAACTGTAAATGCAATGGATGTTTCAGATGAATGATGCAGTATAAATGAAACATAACAATGCTGTACTGTATGGGGTTCATCTTCTGAGCTCTGTAATGTAGTTTGACTAGTCAATTTTTAAACAGTATTGTCTTTTTATTGTTAAATTTCTTAGATATATTTGACTAAATCTGGTTTAGGGCTCCAAGTGTTTATTGTAGTGTGTTATGATGAAAATGTTGATGTGATTCTTTGACAATGGATTTTACAATTGAATGGATCAGCTCCCAAGAGGATATAGTTATTATGTAGAAAATGGTGCAAATAGATTCTCTGTTATTTCTTGGTCAATGATTTGGATGCATCGAGCGAAAACTTTATGACAACGTTGTGTAGGAGATCAAAATTTCTTAAAGCTTTGTCAAATTCCCATTGCAAATTTTAATAATCTTTGAGTGATGTATGGTGTTTATATGCTGCTATAGCTGGATATGAAGCTGTACATTCATGTAAATTGGACGACGATGGTGAGTCAACAAATATATATTAAATGCAAAATGGAGTGAGATACAAGAATATCCTATTGAACTCCATCTATGATATCTCTGTACATGTACTTAAAGCAGCTTTAATGATTTCCTCGATGTAGAAGGTTAAGCCAGATGACGAATATGAGAATAAAAAATGTTTGGAATGAAGCTGTAAAGCACACAGAGAACTGTGCCTGAAAACCAGAAATGTAGCGCATCCAATGTCAATGCTAGAATTCAGGTAGGCGATGTGAACCTTCAAGATTTGACAAATACCTATGTTACTGAAAATATAGCCTTTTCTCAATAAGAACCCATAAAATGAAAAATGTATGGAGACGAGAGAATGGAGGTGAAATGATGGTAGAAGATGGAACCCTTACATCCTCACATCATATTTAACAAATTAGAAGGGGTCTCAAGGTCATTTTCCCTTTTAATACTTGATAGTAGTAGCTGCTTATTGCTTGAAAATTGAACTGAAATTTGTATTGAACTTGACAAACCATCAGTTCATGGTATAACTTCTTCTGCTAAATGTTCATGAATTGAGTTGATTCCATTTTTCTCTATGTCATACTAATCAATGTTAGAAAATTAGAATGTGGGCTTTTACCAGTCTGGAAATGGGGTCACTTTCAAGAAACTTAATCATTTAACTTGAAATTAATGAATTTCAAGTGATGGATTAAGTAATCTGATTTAGAGCTCTCATATCTGTAATCTGAATGGAACATGGAATTAGACCTAACATGTCAAAATTTGAAGAAAGTTTAGTTGTGCATCTAGTTTAATTATGAACTTATAGAGAGAAGAAACCTTATCAGCAAGTAAACATTCCATGTAGAAGAGCATATTTACTTTAGACCATAGATATTACCAACTAATTTTGGTTCATTAGTTACAGAGGACTGTTCGTGGCAGCAATTATGTGTGTTCAGCAACCTTTGTGAAGATGATTAACGGAAATACATATTTATTTAATTTTTGACCCGCCCTCTAGAATATTTATTCCAAGAGTCATGTAATACAAAGAAATTTTAGTGATTTGCCCTTGTGTGCTGTTCTTCTCATTCAACTTTTAGTCAGGGAGTCTTTGATTGAACCCGGAAGTACCCACTTCTTGCAAATTACGTTCAAGGCTACCTATCTATTAAGCCCTCCTGTTTCAGTAAGACTAACACTGGGAAACAACCTTAATCATTTATAATTTTCCCCCTTCCGTGATGGGAGATTCTTTGTATTGTGTACGGAATACATATTTTTGTTCACACCATTTTCCTAATTTTTTTTTTGTTCCTTTTTTTCATTTTCTAATGCTCAATCTGATGCTTTTAGGTAAGTGATCTTGCGGATGCTTCAAAAGTATATGGAACATTAAATAATTTACTTGACTTTGATGTAAAACATGACACAGTGAGAATACAAGGAAGTCTCTCGCGTAAATTGCGCAGAGTTAGGCAGGGTCTGGATCTTATCAGAGCTTTACTCCAAAATTTTCTGTCATCGCGGTATATGTCATGCTTCCTTGTAATGATATTTTCTTGTTTTAATATTTAATTCATACGCATTGCTGAAATATTCTATGAGAAGTCTTATTAGCAATATATATTTTATAATGCATTTAGCTGTCCTATTGTCTTTGCTAAGCATATAGTTTACAGCACCGGTGATAAGAAGTGTAAATAGTCATTTGTACTTCAGACAAATACCTTCTACATTAGTTTTGAAATCAAAACCGAAATTGGTGTTTGTACTTTTTAAAAATCTTCGAACGAGCTGGCATTCTTGAACATCAAATTTATTTTCTTTCAGGCCTACTAGTGTCTTCTGTATATCACCGGTTGGCTAAGTGAACTCAATAATATGTGGTATGATTTGCTTCTTTTGTTGCAGTATGCTCCATTTTCCATCTCTTCCCATTGACCCTTCAGATAAATTTTATGTTATATTAAATAAACGGGAAAGGCTATAAGCAAATGGGTCTGACAAATACCTTGGATGTTATGCAGTTTTATCCAATCATGAACATAATGTTCATGGAAAAATTAAGTTGGGAGAGACTAGGTGTTAGTTTCTTAAATTCTTAACCTGATTTTCTCTGTTTCTAGCCCACTTCTCCGTTTCTTCTCTTTGTCCATATTTGTTTCTTACTGTGATTTCTTATTGATGCTGCATTAATCCAGTATGGATTCTTATTATCAGCTTATTGCATTTATCGTTGACTTATTGTAGAAGTTCACTTAATTGGCCCTGATACAAGAAAGTGCAATCTATTGAATGGCCATAGAAAGAATGGGGAAACTTTCATAGATTAATTTGATAATCGTTTTCAACTTTTTGTTTTTTCCTTCACATGCACGTCTATCTATCCATTTTGATTCAAGATACTTATATGCTCACAAAAATTGTGAAATTTTTCAACTTACTCAAAGAATATGCAAACTTATGAAAATCTACCAGGTTATAGGAACCATTTTGAATGTGCAAAATTTATTGGCATGAGAACCAAGAAGCATCTGCGAGAACTTTACGATAATTGAATGTGATAGCCTGCTGTGAATCAATTTGCAATATCAGCTTCAGTTGCTCATCACACGTTTGATTTTTGTTTTTTCTTTGCAATAATTGTTTCTAATTCGCTGTGCCACTTTCAGGGATTGCTGTTTAAGAGAAGCTGCTTCAATAGCTTATGCAAAGACATGTGCGCCTTATCACACATGGGCAGTAAGAACTGCTGTTTCTGCTGGTATGTATGCCCTGCCGACAAGGGAACAGCTACTGTTAAGGCTAAATGAAAGCGGTGAGTTTACTCGTGTGACTTCCATGTTGCATATTTTGGCATTTTCCGAGCCATGGAAACTAGTCTCATTTTTATGGTAACTAATGAAGGGTTTTACCTTCTGTAATTGGGACGTCGTGTCATAGGTTCGACTAGACAGCCAAATCAAAGAAATTAGAAATAGTCTAAACCATTTGGTAGATTGTACTGCAATCTAACTCTATGAATGATAAATGTAAAAATAGAATTTTGCAGACATTTGTTCAAGTGCTCATTCAAGAACTAAAAAAATTGAAAGGGAGATCTACTTCCTGAGTTAGCAATGGATTCAAACACCAAGTTTATATGATTGTTCTTTGAGCACAAATGAGCTGCTATAACAAAAATATCCCTGCTTTACCCAATTTTCTTGTCATACCAAAATTCCCCACTTGCCGGAGAGTAAATTGAAGTGTCGCTTAAGATCTACTTTATAAACTTGAAACAAAATTGATGTGTTACAACATTTTGTTACAGACGAGTCTGCAGAGAAGGAAATGCAAAGATATATTGATGCCTCACTTCCGATCATACAATACATTGACAAGTTGTACACTATAAGAAATATCAGTTTGGACTGGTGAGCTCTGCTTCACATGGAAAAACTGTTGGTGTAATTTATGTTTGGACGTCATTTTCAGAAGCAAGAACGAAGTTCTGCCTGTTCAGATGAAGCTTTTTGATCAGTCCCGACTTGAATCATCCCTGCCATTAATAAGTTTTTGGGTCTCTGCATATGATCTTCACTTGTTGACCTGTCATAGAACTGTGAATGTTGATGGCATGGACGCTTTTGCTTGATTGTTTCCATCTATAGTCACAAAGTAGTCCAATAGCCATAATGATAGTACCATGTTTTTGTAGATGAATTGGATTTCCTGCAGATTCCTAGAACACAGAGTTCTGTACAATGCTCGTAATATGTTGTTTTTGTTATCCTCGCTTTGTGAAAAATCGTTAGGTATGTTAAATAGTGGAACTGTGGACCTGTCCAAAGGAATTTTTTTTTTTTTTTGTGGGGTAAGTACTAACTTTTTTATTAGTCAAAGTAGAAAAATGAACTCGTTACTCATTTTGAAATTACAAAAACGAAAAAAAGAAGAAAAAAAATATTTCACTGGTAAAGAAAAAGAATGAATGATAACAAAACATCGCCAGTAAGTTCTTCACGCTGCTTGAAACTTGGCCGACTTTTGTCTAATGGGAACCTGCAACCTCTTAACAACCTAAATCTTCGTCTACATTGTCAAGCTCTCGGGGTTCTCAATGATCTTTGAAAAGGTTTGAAGGAATGCAGCCAAGTCAGCGCCATAAATAATTCGATGATCAGCTGTAACATTCACCTGAGAAATATTCACCAAAGAACAATTATGAGATGAATTCATTGAGAAACTTCAAATTTAAAATTGTTTGCAGCTTGCGCTCCACTGATCGAAACAACTTAACAGTAATGATAAGCAATATAAAGAATAGACAATACAAAAATGTTCTCAAAAATTCTGTCAGATATAGAGTTGCTGAAATGGTCCTCGATTTATTAGCTTCCATCCAGGAATTGTGTCTCGTGTATAAGAACTGATAGCTAAACCAAACATGCATCATTCTTCTATTACATGAACCAATGGACACAGCTGGCAAAGGCTGCAAACAAATCCTATGTGGATAGCTTAACCAATATAAGACTTGATTACCAGAGAGCGAGAGGGAGAGACAGAGAGTAGACTGTATCACAATAAGCCATGCACCATAGAAAATACCATATCAAATGCATTCCAAATCAGGCGTCCATTTAAATGGCATTCACAATTAACAGAAAGTGAGTTTGGACTTTGGATGAAGCAGGACCACGAGGGCTTATGAATTACGATTGTTCTCAGAAATGTTATAATTAAGTATAACTATTAGAAGTTTCCTAAAAAATGCCATCAAATAGTATAGGAAAAATATACTTCTCACAATGCCGAGTTGCTAATAATGGTGTATTGAATATTTGCAGGGCAGCTTCACCTAAACCAGCTGGTTACAGTAATTTTCACACGCGCACAAAAATAGAAGTAAAATTGAAGGGATAAAAACAGAAGAAAGAAAGAAAAGATGTGTCCTGGCAATGACTTTCAGGAAGGTAAATACTTTGTCTCAGGTTTTATACTTTTATTAGATTTGCAGCCAACATATACATCTAGGATAATTATATTCCTCCAATCCAGGTCAATTATTCTAGAAGGGGAAAGAAGAATGCCTTGCAAGTGGAGGGAAAGGGAAAACTGAATTCAGTTGAGGGGAATCGTGGCTAACCAAAATTAGTTAGGGGAAGTCTATAAATAGGAGTAGTAAGAGAGGGATAGGCATGCAATATTTTATGAGTATAGGTGGAATAGGAGAGTAATAGTCCTCTCGAAAGGCTACTTGTTATTTTCCTTCTTGCTGTAACCTTTCAATTACATCAATACATTGTTGTTTCCTTTATTCTCACAGAATTCTGCCTTTTACAGTTTGAATTCTATCAAATTGGTATCAGAGCGGTGGCACAGAAAAAGACAGATGGCAGGGTGGACACAATATAAAAGGAAATAGAAGACTTGAAAGCAGAGCTGCAGCACCTTCCCGGATTGGAGAAATCAGTGGATCAACTAACCCAAAAATGACGAAAATGTAACAATCCACGGAAGAAAGAAGACAATGGCAACACTTTCTAACTCGAAAATTGGGTTGACCAAAAGCATGGGAGGAGAAAGGTCTGGCAGTATTGTTGATGGACCAATACAGCAGAATAATCAGCTTGAGATCATGGGGGATCAACGTGCCGTTGACCGGGGAAAGTGGCAGGAGGGAGCGGGTGAGGTCAGTTACGGAGAACCATAGCAAACACTGTGCAGAACAAAGAAGAGGATAACTGGCAGCGAGTGTGAAACCTTGAAATGCCCGGGATGGCTGGCTGTTCTGAGCGGAGAGGTACTTCAAGGTCATTGGCTTGGCGGAACGAGAGAGCAATTGCTATTAGCTTAGAGGATAATGCATTGTCATGGCTTTCAGTGGACGGAGGCCAGATCACCAATGCAGACATGGTAGCAGCTCCGACAGCAATTATTACTGTGATTCAAGTCGACCCAAGAAGGGAATCTGTGAGAAGTTTTTTGGCATAAAACAGAGTGGCACGGTGGTAGAATTCCGACGAGAATTTGAGTTGCTAGCAGCGCCGTTGAGAGGAGTGTCTGACGAAGTCCTTAAAAGCACCTTCGTAAACGGATTAAGGCCAGAAGTAAGAGCTGAGGTGTTGTAATTAGGCCCAAAGGGATTGGGCACAATTATGGACGTAGCCCAGAAGGTGAAGGATAGGAATCTCATAATTAAAAGCATCCAGGAGCCCAGGAGCCCAAAACCCAAAAATCAACTAAACCAAATCTAGCCCCAATTTGTGCAGACGCAAAGAAAATCGAGATGTTTCAAACAAAAAGATCACTGTAGGGGAGTGATCGTCCTTCAACTAGCAAGAAATTCCAGTAAAACGCCTGACACACGGACATGAGGAGAGATAAGGGTTTGTGTTTCAAGTGCGAAGAGAAGTACATGGTGGGCCACCATTGTCAAAATCGTGAGCTACAGCGCTTTGTTGGTAGAAGGGGGTGGTGGAGAAGAGGAAAAAGGCTTTATTGGCCGATGCAGGAGCGACCCATAAAAGTGAAGGACATGATGGAGTTGTCCCTTAACACCTTGGTTGGGCTTTCTACACCAAGCACGATGAAATTGAAAGGTGCAATGAGGTCGCACGAAGTGATGGTATTAATCGATTGTGGGGTGATCCACAACTTTATTTCGCTGGAGTTGATGCAAAAATTAAGACTCCCAACCATGGCTACTACCAATTACAGCATAGTAATAGGGACTAGCAAGTCTGTTAAGGGAAGGGAAATCTGCAATCGGATAGTAAGTTGAGTTGCAGGGTTTGACAATCGGGGGCATTTCTTGCTGTTGGAGTTGGGTTGTACCGACGTAGTGCAAGGAACGCAGTGGCTAGGTAGTTCAGGGGATATGGAGGTGAACTGGAAGCGATTAACCATGCAATTTAGAATGGGAGAAATATGGTTTACATTGAAATGATACACAGGGCTTCACAAGATAGGAGTTTCCCTTAAAACTACGGTAAAAACAGTACAACAGGAAGGTGGAGTAGCGAGGGTTGAACTAGGAAGCCAACTATTTCCACCCCATCGCGATGCAAATTTAAAATGGAATGTGGAACTCTATCGAGTCTTGAGAAAACGTCGAGAAGGTGAATAGTGGAGGGAAAGGAAAAACTGCATTTGGTTGCTGGGAATAGTGGCTAACCAAAACCAATCAGGGGAAGTCTATAAATAGTAGTAAGAGATGGACAGGCAGGCAATAGTTTAGTGAGTAGTACGTGGAATAGGAGAGTAATAGTCCTCTTGAAAGGCTTTTTTTTATTTTCCTTCTTTCTGTAGCCTTTCAATTACATCAATACATTGTTATTTCCTTTATTCTCACAGAATTCTGCCTTTTACCGTTTGAAATTTGAATCCTATCAGATAATGATAATTTATTGAAATGAAATGTGGACAGGTGTGTCTAGAGAAGAACAGATATCCAAGGAATGCAAGAACGAATATTTCTATCTGCTACTTCCACTAATTTTGAGCTCCCTTGCAAAAAGAGAAATACAAGAACTAGTTACTCCCTCCATCACATAAAGATAGATTTGCTTTTCTTTTTTGTTTGTCCCAAATTATAGGCCACTTTCCTTGTTGGGAGTATAATTAGATCTCTTAATTAATTAATATGATCCTATTTAATGTGTCTTTTTATCAATAAATATGAACTACTCCTATTTAAAACACTATTTAATGTAAGGATCTATTCAGAAAAATAGATTGAAGGAGGTGTTGGGGAA
>CAIGRL010089763.1:0-10888 GCA_903798325.1 Fraxinus xanthoxyloides
TTTATTTATTTATGTGTTGAATTTATTATAAGTTTAATACATTAAATTATCTGATCAATAATTTGATGATTACGTGAGTCTTTTAGGAATCGAGAGATAAGTTTGAGATTTAGACCATATAATAAAACCCGATAAATTAGTATAACGTGTAGAGATACATATACTAATTATTGCGATCATAATATAAATTCTTAGATCTAGTGTTCCATTTAACTAAATTGATTCGCATAAAGATATGAAATTTAATTAGTTAAATATGCTCAATAAGAACTCGAGAGGGATAAATTGAATACAATAGAATAATTCGATCGAACACTACATTAGGTTATAAATCTTGAATTAAAAATAAAGGTGATCAATAGATGAAATTATTTTACCCTAATATTCATCATATGTTTGTTTCTCAAATTATATGTTGTTTGCAATCATTTTATATTTGCAATTTGTTAAAAGTAGTTAGCCACAATAATCACAATCATACTAAACATTTACTTGCTTTTATCAAATATGAATTAGAAAAAGTAGATTAAAACTAAAGTACAGTCATTGTGGGAACGATAATCCGAACTCAAATGTCTATTATATAACTTGTTACGATATCGTATACTTGTGATATAAAAAACGCAACAACACTAACATGAGCTGCACTCAGAAAGTGACATTAACTTGTGTCCACTCTAAATTTAGCGAATTCCAATTTAATATTGTGAATTGCATTTGGATGCGATATTTAAGGTAATCTTCTTTTACAAACTCAGCTCTTCCTCGTTTCTTGGTTAATAATAATAAGTGATTCAAAAGCCTATACCCCCTCATTTTTTGTGAACAAGAATAAAAGGTCCAAATTTCAACTTTGGTGCAATTTTAGTTTCACCATTTGATTAATCAATTTACAGCATTTGAGCCTTTATTTAAAGTCTCTATATGTTGATCCATTTGAACAACCTTTTGGTACCTCATTGGATTCTAACTTCTCCTAATCCAGAATTTATATTTTACATTCTGTAAATTGATAATGAAAGCAGCTGTAGCATTCTGGACACCGGAAAACTTTTTGGTCCAAAATAAAATGACATTAAACTAGATAACTTCTAAAAGTTTAAGCAGAAACACAGTACGCTATTCAAGGTCATATATCTCATTCAATCTCAAGTGATTCCAGTTGCAAATGAAAGTCCACAAGGCCCTCTACATATTGCATCTTCTAGAGCTTCCCTATATAGAGTGGGTTGATTGTTGTAGTTGGTCTAACGTGTTAACTCACACAAGCATAAACTTGTCAACAAAATGGCCTCGTACGACACTCTCCTCGAATACGGTAGTTCACATGTATATCATTTTTACATTATATTGTTAATTTTTTATAAAAAATTTCTTGAGATTTAGCAAGATATTTTCCATAAATAATGTTTTTCATGTCCTTTGACACCCAAATTTTTAGATGGCGTTCTTATAATTTTTTTAAAAAATTTCCATGTATTTTATGTGAAAATCAAGAGATCATCAAAATAGGATTATTTCATAACATCACCACACTTTTCGAAAATCTCCAATAGGTTATTCTAATTATTTTAGACTCCTATCTATAAGTAATTCTTGGTACTCTTTCCATTGTTCAAATTTATTCTTTTCAAGCTGATTCAAAAGGATTGACTACATAAATTTTTGGTCAAGAAATTACCTTCAAATTTACAAATTCTCCTTACAAAGATGTTAATACTTTGAATGAACCATTTCAAAAATTATTAATAATATTAATTTCAAAGAGCACCATATTCAAATTTTAAAGGAAGAAATCGATTCCAAAGCATTGAGGAACATATAAAAGATCCCTCAATTATTAAGCAAATCTCTCTTTTTTAAAAGCGTATCGAAGACGAGATATGTTCCACTATTCCAAATGCTTTTTGGAATATAAAAAAACATGTCATGTCCCTTCCTTATATTCATGATTTTCATGAATCTAGTATTCTTACCAAATCTCGCCCTATTCAGATCAAAAAAATCATTGATTTACTGGATAAGAAACTTATTCGCCCAAGTAAATCTTCTTGGAGTTTTTCAGTATTTTATGTCAACAATTTTGTTGAAATCGAATGAGAAGCCCCTCATTTGATTATCAATTACAAATCCCTTAACAAAACTCTTGAATGGATAAGATATTCATTGTCTCAAAAGAAAGACATATTAAATAGGTTTTTCAAAGTGACTATCTTCTCAAAATTTGACATGAAGTCAAGCTTCTGGCAAATTCAAATTAAAGAAGACCAATATAAAACTGCTTTCAATGTTCCCTTTGGCCATATGAATGGAATGTTATACCATTTGGACTAAAAATGTCCTTTTTGAATTTCAAAAAATTATGACTGATATTTTCAATCTTTATTCATATTTCATCATTTTTTATATCGATGATGTTCTTTCAGAAAGTTTAGAAAATTTTAAAAATCTCAATACATTCATTCATGTCATAAAAAATAATGATTTGGCAGTCTTAGCAAAAAAATGTTGTTTTATGTCAAACAAACATTAGGTTCCTAGGGCATAATATTCATATAGGGACCATTACACCCATTCAAAGAAGTCTAGATTTTACCGACAAATTTCCGGATTAAATCTTAAAAAATAGTCTTCAAAGATTTCTAGGCTATGTTTAATTATGTAGGTGACTTTATCAAAGAGATAAGAATTCTATTTGCTCCTCTTTTGAAAAGACTTCAAAAGAATTTGGTCCCATGTAGTCACGAGCAAACTTTAGCCATGCAAAAGGTCAAAAATGCTATCAAAGGAACACAACATCTGTCAAATTTAGTCAATTATTGTTGAAACTGGTGCATCAGATATTGGTTTTGATGGTATCTTAAAGCAGATTTCAAAAGGGTCTCGTCAAGAACAGCTAGACAGATTGCACTATGATGTTTGGACTGGTCCTTAAAAGAACTATTCCACTGTCAAAAATGAGATTTTATCAATTGTTATCTGTATTTCAAAATTTCACGATGATTTAATAAATAAAAAGTTTGTTTTAAGACAGACCATAAAATTTCAAAAGATGTCTTGCAAGAAGACGTAAAAATCTTGTTTCAAAACAAATTTTCGCAAAATGACAAACTACTCTATCCTGCTTTGATTTCGAAATTCTATATATACAAGAGAAATCAAACTTTCTTACATACTTCCTCACAAGAGAATTCCTGCAAAATAAAAGGGAGAAAAAAAATTGAGAGATAGATTATTCTGTCGCAATTCCATGATTTTCTCCAAGCTGGTGGACTACCATAATTCCATGATTATCTCCCCTACCATTCAGGACCCAAGATCCACTCGTGGAGATTGATTATGTAATTAAGTAAATTGTAAATTATAGCTTTCCTAGGTACTTACAAAAATACCCTTAAAATTAGGAATGTTTTGAAAAATCATATGAAAAGTTTTTAGGAAGCAAAAAATACTGTGTAAAATGAAAAAGTTACACAATGTCACTTTTTTTTATAAAAATTGTCTCTTTTTTACATTTTTTGAAAAAAGTGACTCAAACTAAAAAAAAAGTGATAAAACTAAAAAAAAGTGACAAATATCGAAATAACACTATCCATTTGTGCAGCTCCAGTAATCACGTTTTTAAAATAATCACCACGTTCAAACCAATCCACATGCCAATTATGTTAGGAAAATATAACATATTATTTCAATTTTTTTATCTTCTTAAAAAGTGACAAATTTAAAAGGTGACAAAGAATTAAACAAAGTGATGAATTCAAAAAAGTGGCACTGAAAAAGTGGTTCACTGTCACTTTTAAAAGTTAAGTGACATACAACGTCACTTTTATTAAAAATTGATGTTTATCACTAAAAAAGTGATAAATACTAAAAAATTGACAAAATTCAAAAAGTGACGAATTCAAAAAAGTGGCACAAATTAAAAGAAGTTATACATATTAAAAAGTGACAAAATTCAAAAAAAGTGACAAAACACTAATCAAAACCTTAGGATCGATTAAATAAAATGACAAAAATTAGAAAAAGTGACGAATAAAAAAATGACAAAACATCAACCAAAACTTTGGAATCAATCCAATAAAGTAACAGAAATTAAAAAATGATAAAAACTCAAAAAAGTGACAACACTAAAAAAGTGACGAAACATCGATCACTTTTTTGGGTGAGTTGCATCACTTTTTAATAAAAGTGACATTGTATCACTTTTTAATAAAAATTAAGTGTAATGTGTCTTTTAATATTACTTTTTAATATAAAAAAATGACATATAATATCACTTTCATTAAAAAGTGAAGTGAAATATAATGTCACATTTATTACAAAGTGATATTTGTCACTAAAAAAGTGAGAAAAAAAAAGTAACAAACAATAAAAAAAAAACTAATAGAAAATTTTATTACAAAGTGATATTTGTAACTAAAAAAGTGACAGAAATTTTTTAAAAAAAGTAACAAACAATAAAAAAAAAAGGTGATAGAAAAAAGTGACAAACATTAAAAAAGTTGTATGAATTCAAAAAAGTGACAAACGTTTGGAAAAGTGACAAAAGGTTAAAAAAAACTGCAAATATTCAAAAAAGTGACAAAACGACAATTGAAAACAAAACATTCATAGCAAGTTTGGTTGAAGCCATTTCAAAGAAACAAAAGAAAGAAGGACTCTTAAGACCAATAGACTAGTAATAACATAGAAGTTTGGGAATAAGTTCTTAGACAATTAGACGTGGTTTAGCATTCCTCAATAACCAACTAAGCAGAACCTCCAGTATGGTGCAACTTAGCATCAATCTCATATCATCCTACAATGGTGTAAATTAGAAAGACAATTCCAAATGTTTTTTTCAAGCACATTCCCACAAGATTTTATATATCACATTTCGTGTTAAGATTTGATTTTTCAATTAATTTAATTTAATTTAAACCTCATCTAGAAAAACATCTGTCTACTCATTCTGACATATATTCAGCCAATTGAATTTCCATTTTGCATCGTCTTAAATTCTTCCACAGAATACATCCACTACAAAGATTTGATTTTTCATCAAAAAATCATCAATAAATTTAATTTAATCCCCATCTAGTATATTTAGATATACAGACATAGTTTCACGGAAACAAAGGATCTTTACCCATAGCTTCAAATATTTCTGAAAAATCAATTCCAAACTTAAATTTCTCCATCCAACGAAAACAATGGTGAAACAAGACTAATATGACTACAACTGGGGAGACCCACCATACACTGTGTTCCCTTAATACCTAGTAAGGAATATTAGGGCAATCGATGTTTCTCTGACTTTGCTGGGCTGGCCCCTATTGCTTCTTTCTGGAACTACGAGGTCGAGCTGTGCATTTCTTGGCAAATGACGAGGTCGGTCTGCCCAGAGATGGCTACGGTTGGGAGGAGTAGCGTCTGATGGTAGAGTTGCCATAGACTGTGAGAAAGTCCCAATGGTCGATGGTGGTGGAGAGATGCACCGATATATGCTTGGTGGGCTGCTGGCCCGAATACAGCGTTGGTGTCGTCCCTGACATCAAGGTATTTGTCGGCTAAGCTCCACCATCCATGTCTGCTCTTTTCTTCGTGTTACAGTAATGAACCGTGTCTCTCTCTTTACGTTTTGAGGTATGAGACTTTCAGACGTATTAATTACATTTTAAATTGTTTAATTAGTTTAAAATGGTATTATTCAATTTTGTAGCTTTTGGACGGCATTTGGCCTAATTTCCCCTTAGAAATACACATTGGCTATTTAAGCCATGAGTCTATAATATTATAATATAGAAAATATGTTTCTTTGAATCATTTCTTGGTATCAGAGCAGGATTCAATCTTTTATCTTCCATTCAACCAGAATTCGTGAAAACAGAACCCATATCAGAACAAAATTAAATCTCAAAACCACCTAACGTAATTCTTGAAATGTCTGAAATTATTTCTATGGCTACTGATAAAATCGAATCTTCTGATAAAATCGAACCCCCTATGCCAGTCATTCATGTCCAACTAAATCTTTTGGCTTCCATGCCGGCATTACTCTTACCGGAACCAACTACGATGTTTCGTCCCAGATCTTGGAGACGCAGATTGCAAGCCGTGAAAAGCTGGAATATATTGTGGGCAAAACTGAACCCTCGAAGGAGATCGACACTTCTTATGCGAAGTGGTATGCTGCAAAAAATCAAAGGCTGGGTACTGACATCTATGTCGCCGGAGATTATGAAATAGATTACGAACTGCTCGAGAAATCTGGACCGCTCTTGCCAAAGCATTTTACGATGGGCCGGATGAATCACAAATCTTCGCACTGAATCGACGAGCATTTTCTTCCAAACAGGGTGGACGTTCCCTCTCCATCTATTACGGTGAACTCGTAGAAATTTTTCAAGAACTAGATTATCGTGATAAAATTATCATGAAAGATCCAATGACGTTATTGCCTATAAAAAATTGTTGAAGGATTAAGCGTACACATCTTCCTTAGTGGGCTTGATGCTGACTTTGAACAAATCTGTGGTGAGATATTAAGAAAGGACCATGGATCTTGAAGCTACTTATGGATATGTCCGTTGTGATGTTCGCCGTACAACCATCAATGGAGATTCTAATTCTCAGGAATCCTCATCCATGTTGGCTCGCCAAGATAAACCCCAACAACGACACTCTCATCCAAAATCGAATTCTAGCATTGAACTTTGCCATTGAAAAATAGAAAACTAGTTATGATTTGGTACTGTTAAATCAGATCTATATTGTACTCATTGTGGTGAAACCGACTATTCTAAATCCCAATGTTATGAACCGATCGGATACCCAGATTGGTGGGATCCTACAAAGGCACCACGCAAGCGAAATTTACAAACCAACAATTAGGCATCCGTTGCCGTGGCTGAACCTGTAAACACATCTTCCTGAGGAAGTCTCCTCTCTAATTGCTACTTCAGATAATATTGGTAAGGTCCTTCATACTTCTACACCTAGTAGTAATAGTACATGGATAATTGATTCTGGTGCAACTGATCACATGACCTTTGACACTCACAATATTCAATCTCTAAAACCATCCATACACAATGTAGTATCTACTGCCAATGGTAATTCCTCTCCAGTGATTGGAGAAGGCTCACTTACTCTTTCAAATAAATTGAATTTGGATTCAATTCTCATTTTTCCTTCCCTCAACCATAACTTCTTGTCTGTTGCTCAAATAACTTGTGCTCTACATTGTATTGTGATTTCTTGGCCTAACCATTGTGTTTTTAAGGACATCCACACTCGGGAGATAATTGGTTATGGTACTAGGAGGGGGAAGCTCTATTATCTTGATATGTTGCCGATGAGCTCCAATTAGTTGGCTCCAATTAGTTGGCTCAAGTTTTCATAGAGGATCACTCTGACAAGACTTCAGAAATTTAGGCCATGTTCTCTTTGCTGTTTTCAAGCCGTTTTCTGTTTTCGATTTTCCAAAATAGCGAAAACGCGTTCTCTAGAAATTTACAAACCAACAATTAGGCATCCGTTGCCGTGGCTGAACCTGTAAACACATCTTCCTGAGGAAGTCTCCTCTCTAATTGCTACTTCAGATAATATTGGTAAGGTCCTTCATACTTCTGCACCTAGTAGTAATAGTACATGGATAATTGATTCTGGTGCAACTGATCACATGACCTTTGACACTCACAATATTCAATCTATAAAACCATCCATACACAATGTAGTATCTACTGCCAATGGTAATTCCTCTCCAGTGATTGGAGAAGGCTCACTTACTCTTTCAAATAATTGAATTTGGATTCAATTCTCATTGTTCCTTCCCTCAACCATAACTTCTTGTCTGTTGCTCAAATAACTTGTGCTCTACATTGTATTGTGATTTCTTGGCCTAACCATTGTGTTTTTAAGGACATCCACACTCGGGAGATAACTGGTTATGGTACTAGGAGGGGGAGCTCTATTATCTTGATATGTTGCCGATGAGCTCCAATTAGTTGGCTCAAGTTTTCATAGAGGATCACTCTGACAAGACTTCAGAAATTTAGTGGTGGCATAGGCGTTTAGGTCATGTATCTTTTGGCTATTTAAAAAAAATATATCCAAAGCTATTTTCTCAATGTAATGCTTCGGATTTCAAGTGTAACATTTGTGAACTGGCTAAAAGTCATCGTGTGTCATTTCCAATAAGTATGAATAAGAGTCCAGTATCATTTATGGTAATTCACTCTGATATATGGGGCCTAGCTAATAATCATTCATTAAGTGGTGTACATTGGTTTGTTTCATTTATTGATCATCATGGTCGTATGACTTTGGTATGTTTGATAAAATCCAAACATGAAGTTAGTTCACTGTTTCAAAAATTTCACAAAATGATAGCCACTCAGTATCAATCTCATATACAGGTGCTCCGTACTAATAATGGTGGAGAATTTGTTAATCAAGATTTGAAACAGTATTTACAAATACATGGAATTGTTCTCCAGACCACTTGTCCTTACTTACCTCAACAAAATGGGGTTGTTGAGCAAAAAAATCATCATCTCGAAGTTGTCCATGCTTCCTTGTTAGGGGCTTACATGGCCACTAATTATTAGGGTGAGGCCATCACTAATGCCGTTTATCTGATCAATCATGTTCCTTCTAGTTCCTTACATTTTCAGACACCTTTTAATATTCTTCGTCAGACTGTAAGTGCTTCTACTATCCCAAATCTACCCCCTCAAATATTTGGGTGTGTCACTTTTGTGCATCTTCATAAACCCTTGAGAACTAAATTGGAGCCTCGAGCTCGTCGGTGTGTATTTGTTGGCTACGCATCACATCAAAAAGTCTATCGATGTTATCACCCCTTCCCGCAAACTATATATCACTCTTGATGTGGTATTTCATGAAAATGACATGTATTATTCTGAGTCTTCACTTTAGGGGGGAGAATCGAAATAATCAAAATGAATTGCAGACTCTGAATTATTCCTTGGACAAGTTGGGTTTTATAAATAGTGATGAGTTGAATGTAAGTGGTGATGTCCACATGAACGCACTTCGGAGAATGGAAATCATGAACACACTTCAGAGGATGAAATATTCGAGATCAACTGGAAATGGATTCACCTATATCACAAGAGCTACGTATATCACAAGAGTCAGATTCCCCAACTCATGAGGTACCATCTAACCAATTGCTTCCTGAACATGACTCCTTTACCATACCTCGTGTAAATTCTGAACCTCACCTAAAAATACTACCAAATTGAGTCACAACAGGAACACCTAGAGAAAGATATGAACCTATTCTTAGTTCTAAAGCTAAGTATCCTATAAGTAATTATGCGTCTTACCATAGACTGTCAAAGGAAAATGAATCATTTTTAAATCAATTATCTACTGTATCTATTCCTAATAGTGTGCAGGATGCTTTGAAAGACTCCCAATGGAAGAAAGCAATGAATGAAGAAATGCAGTCCCTCTAAAAGAATGCAACATGGGAAGTTGTTAATTTACCTGAAGGAAAGAAACTTGTCAATTGCAAATGTGTCTTTGCCATTAAATACAAAGCTGATGGAACCATTGAAAGATTCAAAGACAGACTAGTTGCCAAGGGATATACACAAACTTATGGAATTGATTATGGTGAGACATTCGCACCAGTGGCTAAAATAAATAATGTACGTATTTTATTATCCTTGGTTGTGAACCTCAACTGGTCCTTGCAGACAGTCTGATGTGAAGAATGTTTTTTTTGCATGGCAATCTTAAAGAAGAAGTTTATATGGAGTTGCCCCCTGGGTGTAATATACAGTCTGCAGATAACAAGCTTATTTGTAAGTTAAAAAAGGCCCTCTATGGTTTAAAGCAATCCCCCAAAGCATGGTTTGAACGGTTCACAAGTTTTATGAAAAAGTTCGGATATAGGCAAAGTAATTATGATTATACTCTTTTCTTGAAGCATAATAAAGGAAAGGTTACAGCTCTCATTGTATATGTTGATGATATGATAGTAACTGGAAATGATCAAGAAGAGAAGAAGGCATTACGGGATTATCTTGCTGGTGAATTTGAAATGAAAGATCTTGGTGAGATGATATATTTTCTTGGCATTGAAGTGTCAAGATCAGAGAAGAGTATTTTTCCGTCTAAACAAAAATATGCCTTAGATCCGTTGAAGGAAACTGGCATGACATCATGTAGCCTTGTTAGTACTCCTATGGAAGAAAATCTGAAACTAAGCATGCATTCGGATCAAGTTCTTGTTAACAAGGGAATGCATCAACTACTAGTTGGGAAGTTGATGTATATTGCTCATACTCGACCAGATCTAGCTTATGCACTAAGTGTTGTTAGCCAATTCATGCATTCTCCAAGCGAAGAACATATGAATGTTGTCATTTGTATCTTGCGGTACTTAAAGTCATCTCCAGGAAAGGGCATTATGTTTACAAAAGGGGGACAACTTGGACATTCAAGGATACACCGACGCAGATTGGGCGGGATCGATTGAGGATAGATTGATCAACATCTGGGTATTTCACATTTGTAGGTGGAAATCTTGTTACTGGCGGAGTAAAAAATAGGAGGTAGTGGCAAGATCAAGTCCTAAAGTCGAATTTAGAGGAGTATCTAAGGCAATGTGCGAATTACTATAGATCAGGAATCTATTACAAGACCTACATATTGAGTAGGCAAATCCTATGAAGTTATATTGTGATAACAAAGCAGCATGTGATATTGTCCATTGTTCGCTGAAAATACACCGCAAACGCACGGGTCATGTACAAGTAGTAAAATGGACATTTTAAGTCTGAGTCGATCCCACGAAGAGTGTTGATCTCAATTACAAGTGTATTTGATTCAAATTAACGAAATTGATACACACATTTAAAAATATTGATTT
>CAIGRL010089772.1:0-15201 GCA_903798325.1 Fraxinus xanthoxyloides
GAACAGCTTTTGGAACACTGAGCTTGACATTCATTGAAACTCATACTAGTATTCAATTGAAATCGCAACCTATCAGGAAAGTTAGCTCCCACCTTTAGAAACCCATCTCCATTCTGGCAATTTATTGGCGTAATTCTAACACATCCACCGGACCAATCTTGCACGTCCCAATCCTTTTGAGATCTCGGGGCGAACCCCTTCAGACACTCGCATATTGGTACCTGACCAATTCTGCAGATACCATTAGGACCACACCGAGCATAATTGTCACATGAATCGCGTGGAAACGTGTGAACAAGATTCCACCCATTTTTGCTCTCATTCATAGTATAGCGATGAAGAAAGCCTGATTTGTCTAAAGTTAATCTCGTGATTAATGAGCTGTTATCATAGAGTGAAATCCTGTATTTATTGAATACCAAAATTGGTTTAAAAGGTGTAGTGAGAATGAAAGGGAGATTACTGGAGTAATGCCCATTCCACGGGCTGCGGCGGCTTCTTTTTATCTTCCCGTGGTAGACAACCATTTCAACTAGGCCACCATTATATTCAATCCTGTCGGAAAAACGTCCAATGGATGGATCGTGAGAACTTCTCCAAGATGTCAAATATTTATCTTGACCGTATCCAAGGTAGTCTACTATCTCCATTCCTGGTAACCTGGTATCACACGGGTAATCAAAACTCTGCCACGTGTAGTTTTGTTGAGAAGTTGAGTTCATAATTACAAGGTTTCCAGTGTTCAAGAGGCGTACAACTGGAGTCGATGCAACACTTGACAAATTTGTTGACCAGATAATGATTTTCCCTCTCCTAAGAAGTAAAGTTCCATTGCTGGCTATTGACAAGATTCCTTGCGAGTCTATAATGGGTTTATTTCTATTTGCAACCCAAACAACAACATCCGGGGTAGTTTTGTACCATATACCTAAGAACCTGTTCTTGGACTTACCAGGGGAGAAGAATCCCAGCTCGAATATTTCTCCTTCAGAAACTAAAATCTGCCCGTCGCGAATGGTTTGGTTTGCAGAAAGTGTATCTGCTGCAACAGAGAATTTTAGAAACGTTAAAGAATAGATAAGAGCAACTGTAAATTGTGATTGCAGCATCTTTTTGGATCAGGAATCAGTAAGTTACAAGTTCATGTGACTTTGGAAACCACAAACCCAATCCGTGTCTCATGAAAATTCACCATTTCTGTTCATTCTGGAGTTTATTGCTGTCTGACACGTGTAGATGACTTTGGTCGTCTTTGGGTCCTGTTTGGCACTTATACGCATGTTTTTGCTTTTGCTTCTCGTATGAGAATTTCATGAAAAAAATTACTTTGATTGGTGTTTGGAAATTAATTCCTTATCAAACAGGCCTTAGCCATCTCTATTTCTAACATTTTTTTTGTTTAAAGCGTGAACGTTACGTTGCCAATAGTTTTCATTTCCTTTCCTTTCCTTCCCTTCCCTTTCCTTTCCTTTCCCGTTGTTTTAATTTTTCAATTGCCTTTTTGTTTTAACAGTTAAAAAAGGTACCATAGTTTATTCAACAAAATTTGACGTTTGACAAAACCATTCTACTGATATTACTAGAATTACAAAAGCTAAAAAGTCTGAATCGAATGATTAGTGGTGAACTCGTAGTGGAGCCGATAGCGTACCTTAAAATAGGACTTTCTCGTGCGTTCCTTGATTTTTAAATGAGTAATGTTATGTTAATATATCGACTAAGTGAATTATTTGATCATTAAATGACTCATTCAGAATTCGTTTAACGTGACGATTCCAAAAAAAACTACCTTAATTTTTTTTAAAAACTAATTTCTAAAATATCTTTCTATTTTGGAAGTGTTTTTAGAAAAAGTCGCATTAGATTAATTTTCTCTAAAAATTCTTCTAATTAGAAAATCATTTTTATAAAATTAGTCGGGCGAGTCTAAGAATAGCTTTTGGGTTAAAAATAAAAAAACTCAACTAGACTGCTCAAAAGTCATGTCTAATGAGCTCTTAATTCTATCTTTCATTAAACCTATCAAATAGTGCTATCTATATTGATATTGTAGTATCGGTAGTGGTAGATAGTATTATCTTTTATAAATTTGTTTTGTCAAATTTCCGGCTTAGCCTAAGATATATAAAATTCTTACGAAATTGGAAGGAATTAGCCAGTTTAAACTTCCAATTTTGAAATATGGCCGACTTTAATTTCTTTAGGGATCAATGGCCAAAAGTGTAAAACTAGACGAAAATGCCCCTAATAACATCCTAAATGTGAAAACCCAATCAAATTTGTTGGGTTTGAAAACGAAAAAAAATCCCTGGAAAACCCCACACGGGCCATACCAACCACAGTCCAAATTAAACAAAGTGTGGGCCACGAGCCTTCTTCCAGCCCATTGTCAGATCGCTCATCTTATTCCCGGCAAGCCAAGTTTATTTGCGTCGGTAATTGCAGTACATTAGACATTTAACCTGAGTTTTGTTCAGCACGTGTAGTTAAACAACCTTGGGACAATGAGTCAATCGACTAATGTTTATTATCTGAAGAAAAAATAGACCCGAACATCACCCATCTAATCTATTGACCCGGTCCAAAAAATAGAAATTGTCATTTTTAAGGCTTATGACAACTGGATTAACTGACAGGA
The DNA here is from genome assembly GCA_903798325.1 of Fraxinus xanthoxyloides. Classification (NCBI taxonomy): domain Eukaryota; kingdom Viridiplantae; phylum Streptophyta; class Magnoliopsida; order Lamiales; family Oleaceae; genus Fraxinus; species Fraxinus xanthoxyloides. The sequence continues at coordinate 2,639 of CAIGRL010089772.1, forward strand.
TTGTGAACCTTGGATCATGATGAAATCGAATGGTTGAAATTTATTCTATATATGTGTGTGTGTGTGTGTGTGTGTGAAACCCCAATTTCATATTGTTCTCTCATTTGTCTAGCTCTCCAAAAAAAAAACACCACCACCTCTCTATTTAATCTCTCTCACGTGGGTTCTTCTTTGCTCAAGATTTTCTTCTTGCTTATTGTACTATGGTTTTGTGATAAGAATCTTGGAGATTCTTTCTTGTTTTCGGTGAATGTGTTTTTTTTTTTTTTTCCTTCGTGGTCTCAAAGGCATTGCTCTTAGTGTTGGATTCGGATTTGAGTAGGAGTAGGAGTGTTGAAGGGTGTTTGGATGTTAGATATGGACAAAATCGAGCCATAATCAACGTAGATACATCCTGGATGTCGAATTACACATTTCTATAGATTGGATCGATATGGTGTTGATTCTTGAGTTAATTTTCATAAGTGATGGATAAAAATCTTACAAGTTCTTTATATTTTGGTTATATCTGAGAGTTTTGTTGTTTATTGGTGATTAGCAAAGTTTATATTTTTATCTTTCATAGTCTCCATTGGAAGATTATTGGGTACTGTCTTCATTTTTCGAGGTTGTGGCATCTTGATTTCGTTATTGGAGTTGGTGGTTATTTAATGTGTTATAACTGAAGTGCGAAGATTTTTGATGATTTTGCATTCGTCTAATCTTGTTTGAGACGTGGAAGTATGATGATGTTTACATGTCGAGAAGAGAACTGTTGGACATTATTTTGTTTTGAAAATGGGCATACCACAAAATTTTGGAGGGTATTTGTAAATCACGAATTTGAAGACAACAATCGAAAATAATTGTTGATGTCCAATATTATAGATCTTGAGAGACTCATGCCTTAAAATTTTATCGTGGGATTGTAATGGGAACGATAACACACATGACACCACCACACTTTGTGATCTCACACCCACGTTAAACTAGCTTTGCACTAGTTTATGACTAGTCATAATGAACATTGTTATGTTGGTGTCACCATCCACATTGTTCAATTGCAACCGAAGATGTGATTCCTGCTCTGATACCATTGTTATAGATATCCCCGAGTCTATATAAATCATATATTGAAGTCCTATATTTTTTATGTAGGATTCAAATCTTATACCTTGCAATGAAAACCATGATAGACCACACGCTTTGCGATCTCACACTCATGTCAGATTGGTTTTGCACTAGCCCATAACTAGTCCATAACGAACATTGCTATGTCAATATTTCTATTCGCAACACTCGATTGCAATCGGAGGTATGATGCTTGCACATATACCATTGTTATAGATCTTCCCAAGCCTATATAAATCACATATCAAAATCCAATACTTTCAAAGGATGCAAATCCTATATTGTTGCGGAATTGATCTTCCATTTGTGGAATTTGAGCTCAGTTTCAACCAACCAATATCAAACACAATCAACCAAAAGCTCCAACCCACAACTATGTATTCACTTATGGTTGTTTCTTCCTTTCTCACATATCAACTATATATATATATAGCATTAGTTAGGTCACTTCAATTGGGCTAAAGTTCACTAAATATGCTATCATTTAAAAACCAAACTAACCAAAAATAAATGGACTAATACATATCATCATTCAACTGATAACCACAACTTGGGTCATCCACAAAGTGTTAAGTCACGAGCAATATTAACTTAATTAAGTTGCTTCTAGTGACCCCGAGTAATTTTTGGATCGAGTCATCCTAAGGTGTCAGATATAAATTATCCAATATTGTTTTAACAACATCGCGCCAGATTTATTGGCAAAACCCAACAAATCTCCACATTAATACCTAATCAACTTGTAAGCAAACAAAACACAAATTTATACTTACACAATCAAAGTAACCAAAATAAAATTGAAATCACAGACATTACCTCGTGTCTCCAACCCGAAACACATACTATACACGTTTAATATACTCACCATGGCTAAGGTCAAGAACACCCCAAGTAGAGCAAATAATAGCAGTAATCAATTAAGAGCATATCATACATGCAATGAAGATATAATATAGATTAACATATATCTTCTCAAAACACATTCACAAAGAATCACGGATTCATACCAAGTTAATCAATAAAATGATTAAATACATATGCAACAAATGCATAAATGACCCCCACAAAAAGATCTCACTTATCCTATCACATTCCATGTAGCTCACACCTTGAGAACACATATATTCTTTCATCATTCATCATGTTCACTAGACTGATCACTAAACTCATATCTAACCGCTCTATCTCTACCTCACTTCTCTCACCGTAAGTAGATAATTGATCTCCACCTAATAGAATTAATAAAAGTGTCACTTTCACACTCCATCTGATTAAGGTCTTCATAGATAAAGGATTCCAGATATCTCATCTCATCACCAATCGTGATCCAAAAAGTCATCTATCCACATCTCCTAAGCATATATCCAATGCACAATCATGTATCTATACTCCATATTACCAAAAGACATACTGCTAATACATCTCAAATTCACTATGGCATAAATCAACACCTTTGACGACCACAAAGGAAATGGTAAAGGTGGCACTCACAAAGAGAATAGAAGGAAGAGTTCATTACTTTACTACACTTACAAAAGAGATTCACAAAGTCGAAGAAGATAACCCATACATGGCTACCCCATATAATGTCACAAACCACAAAAACTCACAAAAATAAAGGAGAAAACGGGTACCCATCTTTCTTCTCACTACCATACATTCTAACACTACTCATAGAGCAAAATGAGTATACCGTAGATCTCAACCCACTATGTATGCAAACACATCACACCAAGTAATCAAATTGCTCTCAAATTCATGCAAATTCACATATCGAACATATAGAAATGTCATATAAACATGCAACAAAATTAAGCAATCACACACATACAGAAAGATTACAAACAGATGCACATATAGTAATTAGGTTTACTCTCAATAAACCTCACTCGAGTCATAACTCGACCCAATGGCAACATTCGCCTCATCTCTCTCCTCATCTTTCATTTTATTATCCTTCATACGACAATCTCTTTCAACATATACAAAATACTGCAGTTCAAAACATCTTACTTTTCGCAATTTCCTTAGACAAAAATTTCCCATAAAAAGTTTTATAAAAAAATTTCGTTTTACCAAATTGAAAAAAGAAAACACATTTTTTTGTTATTAGAAAAACATAACTCAAAATGTATTGTCATTTTACCCCAAAAATGTACAAAACACAAAATGCAACCAACAATCACAATAAGGAATGTACAAACACAATTCACACAAAATAGTCAAACAAAAATTCCTAAAGTCGCATGTAATTCTAACAGTGAAGAAATAATTGACAAATTTGACAAAGAATTCAACGCAAAAATTAATAAGTAATTCCTAAGTCTAACAATAGGCAATGGTTACCCTTTCACGGTAATATCAATCATAATGTCACCCACACTCAATGTCTATTAATGCAAAAAGTAAATGACTATCCTACTCAATAGTCTTTACTACAAAATAAAAGACAAAGAGCATGATACAAGAAGTCCATATTCATATGTCCATAAAGTATGAGAGATGTGAATTCACTACTTTAGGATCACTCACTATTTGCCCTAAAACTCAACGGTGGCAACACAAAACGACACTCGACGCCCTAACATCCAAGAGCAAAATCATCCATATTTCACCTAAAACACTCGAAATTGAAAACAGATAACATCGTAGGGTCCATCTTATTGTCGTAAACATTCTATCTTTTGGAACTGTTGCTGAACTTCACCCCATGTGTTAGCGCAATGGCTGAGCATGGGCTTTATGTGTCGTACTAAGTTCATGTGCTACCCATTCTGAACCATCTTCACCTGCATAGTCCAGTGGTGGTTTTGGCTTCCTCTGAAAGTTTTTGGTTTGGCAAAACTAGGCAGTTTTCTGTCCGATTTTCCAACTTCGATTCTAGCTACTTCTAGTCAGTTTTTCACCAATTGTTTTCACAGATTTCTCAACTAAAAATGCTCTGATATCATTTGTTGCAAAATTGATCTTCAATTTGTGGAATTCAGGTTCTGTTTCAACCAATCAAAATCTCCAACCCACAACTATGTATTCACTTATTGTTGCTTTCTTCCTTTCTCGCACACAAAAGGGACAAGGTTATGGTGATGATTTGCAAGCCACAAAGGCAAAGGAAACATCAACGAAGAAGCCAAGACACCAAGAACAAAGCACAACCACCGTTTGTTTTCTCTAAAAAAAGGGCAAAGCACACACGTTTCTCTCATTTTCACAATCACACACCTATACAAAAAAGGACTAGAAAGAGGTGGATATATATATATAGCATTAGTTAGGTCACTCCAATTGGGATAAAGTTCACTAAATAGGTTGTCATTTAAAAACTGCAGCTAAACAAGAATAAATGGGCCAATACATATCACCATCCAACTAATAACCACAATTTGGGTCATCCACAAAGTGTTAGACTATGAGCAACATTAACCTAATTAAATTACTTCTAGTGACCCCAAGTTATTTCGGATCGAGCCATCCTGAGGCATCGATATAAATTATCCAATATCAAAATCACCACCTGAATTTATTGAGTATTAAAACCCAACATATACAGGAACCATGAAATCGATTGTCTTTTGAGATGTGGAGATGTTGATTGAAAATGTCGAATTTTGTATTAAGTTAAACATTGAAAATATGAGCAAATATCAAGTGTTTCCAACCATTGAGTTTGTTTTGAGAAGTCAAAATGATCATTGAAAATTTCAAATTCATAGTTAAGGTTGACTTCCATGAGTTTGATAAATGTAAATTTTCATTTTCATTTCTGATGTCAATTTTTATGTTATCTTGTCGAGTTTGTGTCCTAAAACCTTGAAATTTTACTATTCTTCATATGTGTTGTTTTAGTTTCCAATTTAGCAAGGGTTGAATTATGTTTGATAGATGTTATATGTTTACAGATGGAACTGCCTTTTGTATTCTGGAGAACAAAAGTATGGAGGACAGATAACAAAGATAAGTTTACTTGCATACATTGACTATTTGTTAAAGAAATTTGATGAGCGGCATTTGAATACTTTCAACATTTGTTTTGATTTAGCCGACTTGAAAGGTAGGAACCTCCAATTTACGGGTACATTGGTGCATGAATTCATTCAGAAGAAGGTTGAATGCAATAAGAAATAAGAAGCTTGGTTCAATATAAACGGGCCATTGGCACGGTTTGAAATGAAGGTGTTTGCATTCATTATCGACTTGAAGTGCAACATCGAGCCTTTGAAAGAGCGACTAAGATAGGAATACCTTAACAACTCTAAGTGAAGTATATTTGTATAAATTGCAGAATATGTTCACTAAGTACATTTGGCATAGTGATTAGGTACAAGCATGAATTGGCTTTGAATATAACTTTTTGGGTTTGATTATGTAGCTGGAATCAAATTATGCACATTTTCTGTAGTTGACAAGGTAGGGGTTTGTAATCAGTACCCCTGGGGCACGGAGTTGTATGAAGCTTCGATTGACTCCTTGAACTCTAATCAGATGAATTGGGGACAGAAGCTCGAGTTTGTTCTCACATTATGTAACCCATTTGACAAGAACTATAAATTCAACATTGAAGTTGTACATAATTGTCGACTAAATTGTAGTTCCGAAGTAGTGTTGAATTTATTACGATATGTAGCCTCAACGTTTTTAAATTTGAGATTCGACTACAATGACCATCTAAATATATAAGATGTACGAAATTCCCAACAAATACTTTTTATAACACAAATGTGCAATTGCCTATAGATCCCATGCAGACTAGCTACTCCAAACACGAAATTTCCTTTGTGGACAATCCAAGGTCATCGAAAATAGACTCATGTCTTATTTCCTCATCTCGAACACCATACTTCCTATTCAACGCCTCATACACTGCTAGTTGAAATTCCATGATGTACCCTTAGAGAGGATGAGAGGATGCTCAATGCCCAAATCAAATGAATTGAGTCTGCTGGTTGTCATCATTTTTTACGAATAGCTGGAGGATAAGAAGGGGTTTAGTAATGAGTTCATTGTTGATTATGAATGAACTATCCATCCAATCTACTTCAAGCATGTTACCTATTGTGATTTCAATGTTGTTTGTCTGTTCGAAATTGATGTTGTTATGTTGTTGTTGTTGTAAGTGTTATACTCTAAGTCCAATTAACTTTGGACATAAACGCTTTTAATATATATAATTGATATATGTTTATGACAAGATCTATTATTTAATTGAATTAATATTCTAATATATTAAATAATAGAATTCATAGATTCAAATTATGTAATTTATTAATCACAATAAGTTGTGATTGTGAGATACAAATTACATATGATTGAATGTTAAATCATCTGTGATCGTAAGTAATAATGAGATATGAATATCTTTATTACGGATAGACCATCATGTGTGTCATTTCTTACTTGTGAAGTAAGTAGTTAATCTCACAACATAAAGTGTGGTAACACTTAAATGAATACGTAAATATTTTATTATATAACAAAACATTCGAGATCCGCTGTAGAGATTTCATATGGATAACTATCTAAGTGTTAGGGTTAATTTCTAACGTTCGGTAGTGGAATTGGTCATTTGGCTTGAGGTCATCATAGTATCTTATATGAGGACGGTCATACTTTGGTGATATTGGATGTTACTCTACCAATGGTCGCTAATACGGTATCGTTCGAGTATGTCAAGAATTATATGAAGATTGTGAATGATCAATAAATGATTCGTCACTCTTAGATAGTAAGAGATTATAATCTATATTTCATTCAGTTAAGTCGATAATGAAATCATTGGCCAAGGTCTACTCATAAGTCAAAAAAGAGCTTTTGACTTACATTAACTTAATAGTGAGATGAAATATATGATCAATAATNGTAGTGGAATTGGTCATTTGGCTTGAGGTCATCATAGTATCTTATATGAGGACGGTCATACTTTGGTGATATTGGATGTTACTCTACCAATGGTCGCTAATACGGTATCGTTCGAGTATGTCAAGAATTATATGAAGATTGTGAATGATCAATAAATGATTCGTCACTCTTAGATAGTAAGAGATTATAATCTATATTTCATTCAGTTAAGTCGATAATGAAATCATTGGCCAAGGTCTACTCATAAGTCAAAAAAGAGCTTTTGACTTACATTAACTTAATAGTGAGATGAAATATATGATCAATAATTGAGATTGACACATGTCCATATCTCGTAATTAATTGATCATATTGATGAAAGGAGTATAGTTTTATGGTAAATAAACAAATCTGATTTTGCCATACCACGTAACATTTTTCATCATATGTATTGCCTGACACATTACTAAATGTCAATTTGGGACGAAAGATGTGAATTGATGATAAATTAAAAAGTGGTATTTTAATTTATCGATTATGATTATATCAAAATAATAATTCACGTCGTTGGTACCATGAATTGAAACTTGATGGGTCAAACACCAAATGATAACCAGAAGAATGAGATTTTAATTAATTAATTAACAAGTGTTGTACAAATAATTAATTGAGTTATTTGTTAATAAGTCCGAATTAATTAATCGTGGATCAAATTTAATTAATTGGATTAATTAAATATGGACCGGATTAAGTTTAAGAGACGGCCCAAGCGCACTTGAACTTATATTAATAAGCCATTAGGGATTTAGAAAAATTGAACGGAACATAATTCATATTCTTACTAGCACAAGAAATGAAAAATTATAATTCTCTCATTCTTGTTCCCCGTGTGAATTCATTCAATAATGTGTTAGGGCAATACATATGATGATGATGATGATGATGATGATGATGCAAAAATAAATGTTATCGACATTCAAACATTTTTCTAAATCCTGAGCGGATTATGAACATTAATGATCAATTCGAGTTGTTCGAGGTAACAAAGAGTGAGATTAATTTTATAATTGATATTTAATTACTTTGGGAGTTAGAATGAACATATTTTTGTAACATGGAGTCCATCACCTATATTTATAGGTACATCTTTAACAAATGTATTTTTCTAATTAACGGGCAATTAATCTGACCTCATTAGTTTAGAAATAAGAGTATTAAACTCATTGGTGTGATGTGATCATAAGAAATTGCACAAGTGAAAAATGGAACTTGTGATATTCTGTATAAATAATTAAAAGTGACTTATCGGTAAAAATAGTCATTCATAGAATCATAATTATTTTAACGATTGACGAAGACAAAATGTTAACAAAGTGTCAATATTAATTAATTATTGAAAAGCTTCGATAATTCCATTTTAACATAAATCTTGAATAGTCAAAAGATGATCAGTACATGAATTATTGGAGTTTAAATCAATTGAGTCCAATTACGTCCCTTCGATGGCTTCAAAATAAGAATGGGACTAAAGTATAAGAGCTACAATTTTACAAGAAATTATGGGTGGATATTGAATCAATTTATCTTGTCTAAATCTTGAATTAATATTAAATGGATGAATGCAGGAGGATTCAAACTCCTAGTGTTGGTTCAATTACTTGAGTCTCATAACACTTCCCATTAATTAGATTAATTTAGTTATAGCTTTTAGGTTTAATTAAGAACTATATTGAATACTTAGTAGTTCTCGTGGAAACGATATGTTACTCATTGTTTATTATTTGGCGACAATGCCGTATACTTGCATGATTTTTGCTAACAGATTTTTGGAATCTTAACCAACCATTTTGGGAGAGAATGATGTTCGGGCACATTTGTCAATTATGACCATTTGTACCACATCTGCCACAATGATAAGGTCTTGTTGGGACCTCATTTCTTGACCTCTTCCATAGTGTTGGAGGCCTACCTGTTTGTCTTCACAAAGTAGGAGCAATGTCATAATGATCCGGACATCAAAAATAATTTTACAATCCAGTCGGAATAATGCTGCTTGGCCCGAGATTAAATCCCGGGTCAAACCAGGGGCATCATTTGGTCTTCCCGGGCAAAGGAGCACGGCTTTCCACTTCTTTACTCACCGGAAAGAATAAAAACTATTCATTTTTAATTTCTACAAAGTGGTGAGAGGAGTTACAAATAGGTTATAGAATAATATGAGTTGACATTAATAAATCACACCATCACAAGTGGTTTTAATTAAAAAATTATAGTTTTATTTTCGGAAGAGGTTGAATATAAGGAATAGTTACGTAAAACATCGATTTTATGAGCTCAAATAACTTCAACTACCCACACTTTTTGTTTTTGAGCAAGTCCCCCACACTGTTCCTCCAACCAATATTGACATTTGAATTCTCAATTGCTCGATTGTGTGTACTTTAGGTGCGATAATAGATAGTTTAATATGTGCGTGTATCTCAATATCGACGTTTCTTTACGAGTGCATAAACTCACATTCTATAGCATCGCATGAAAATCAGTTGACCTGCCCATGTGCCGTTCACGTGGGTAATGGACCAATAAGACTGTTGTTTTCCTAAATATAGAACTGATTTTCACTATTTTTAGAGATGTGATGAAAGACTCAACCAACTTAAAACGGCAGATAAGCTAATTCCGTGATACTTTCTTTTTGCGAAAAAAAAAAAAAAAGAAGGAAAATTGTTGGCCAAATTGTTGTGGAAAGCACAGAATTCTCACAAAATAATCAAAATAGAGTAGAGTACATAGGTATAATATATTAATGTTTATTTCAAAAAGAACATATTACTTATCGATACTAATTCAAAAACAAAACATTCTTCTAAGAAAGTTCGGTGTTAAAGTCAGAGTGCACGAGGTTATCGATACTAATTCAATCAAACCAAGAATTCAATTGTTTGTTTCTCTCTTTCTATTTTTCGAGCTACTCTCACATCCTAGGTTTACTTCCATTTTTACCTAAATTAAAATAAATATATATAATTAATATAGATAAAAATATAAATTTTAATTATATTTTTTTATAATATATCCTTACATTAAATAATTGTTTGAATAAAAATAATTCATATTTTTTAATATCAAATCACGTTAAATAGGGACGTATTAGAATAAAAATTAATTGTACTTTCAACTAGGAGAGTGATCTATAATTTAGAATTGGAGTCTTTTTGGGCACTGTATGACAGCTCATGTACCCTAACCTGTTGAGTCATATCCCGCAATTTACCTCCTCCACAATGCTCTAGAGACGAAGTGGTGGAAGATCTTCAAGATTGGGGTTCAACCTTTTTATAATTTAGAATAAACAAAAAGAGAAAGCAAGCATAAAATTATGGGATGGAATGAATATTTTATTAACAATATCCACCTCTTTTTCATGCATTCTTCTAGTTGTCTCGCAACGCGTGTCTTCTTTTGACATTGAAAATAATTGAGCAAATTGATTGAAGATTGGATTTAACTACAGATTATCCCCAGTTTAAGCTAGATAAAGTGATTTAACACGATATATGAGAATAAAAATAAATTTAATTCTCGATGTCACATATGCATAAAAAGTGCATGTATAGATTTGTGTGTGTTAGGCTCGCTAGATCACTACATTAGTCTTTTTATGAGTAAAAACATCACAAACACTCAAAAATTCAAAAACTGTTTGGTATGAATTTTGATCAATTAAAAGTAATTTTTGAAATTCAAAAGTTGTTTCTTACCTGTTAGTTAACTTTATAAAAGATTCAATTTCTTCTAAAATCTCTTAAAAAGAAGAAATTTCTTTTAGAAATCAGTTTTTAAAAAATTATTAAGATAACTTTCTCAAAAAATTCTTTTAAATAAACAAAAATAAAAATAAAAGTCCTAGATGGGTCCCAAAAAAAAAGAGGATGAAATAATAAAATTGTGGATGAAACTACGCTAATAGAAGTGGGAAGCCCCACAGATCACACAGAAGGGAGGGGCGGGGTATTTTAACCAATTTTTAACATCGGGACCCACCTCGTGTGAGAGTCGGTAAGAGGTATGTGAACCGAGTCTATGTACATTTGTTTTAATCCTAAAATCATACTACCCTTTTATTAAAATAATATTTGTTTGAACAATTAAGCCAAAATTATGGGAGCTTGTCAATTGAACATTTGGAATACAGGAAACCATTTTGAAAATAGCCCCTAGTATTGCCCACTTGCATAAAAAATTCATTGACCCAATTTTCCCCTTCTCTAGAGACCGAAACCCAGTGGCCAATGTGAATATTTAGGACAGGTTGCTACTGCTTACCTCACACGTATTCTTGAACATTATTCTTCCACAAATTTAACATTAAAAATCCAATGTTTTTGTATGCCCATAATCCACTTTGGAACATTGTGCACTATGCATGCACCTCTCCTTCCCCATCCTCAATATTCGCAAAGTCTTGATGCAAAGAACTCCCTATCCTCAATCTCCAACCTCTACAATTACTACATTATCCATATTTAAAAACATTAAAAAAAAAAAAAGGGAAAAAAATTGTCTCTCTTTAGATAAATACGATAACATTTTATAATAGTCGTAAAGTTATGTCTAATGTCTTTGTGAAAGTTTAAAGTTTAAATAACGTGTAAAAAATCCATTACCTTTTATTTAATGTAGATTTGTATTCCGAACTTTCAAAAATGATTTTCTCAGTCTTTGACCTATGAAGATTTGTAAATTTTAATGAAAATCATCAATGTGGACGTTAAAATTGCACTTGACTGAAAATTGGAAACAAGATCATCTAAGAAATTTCAACTTTAAAGTCTTGTTTGGTTTAGTTAAAAAATTATATATTTTTTGTAGATTTTTGATAAGTTGAAAAAATTTGAGGTTGAAAAATTGATAAAAGTTGTGGGTCTCATAAAAAGTTTACTTAAAATGAATTTTTTTTTTTTTTATATTTTGATTTGAGTTTTATCAATTTTTTTAATTGAAACAAACATAGACTAAGTCAAGTAAAGCTGCTTATTATATTTATCAATTTTTTTAATTGAACCAAACGTAGAATCATATACACATATTTAAATAGGTTAGGACTCAAAACCTCCTTATTGAAGGTTAGGGACCCAAACCCAAGACACAATAAAGTTGAGGATCCCAGCTTGGATTTACCTAATTTATTTATTTATTTTTGAAAGGGGGTTCTATACTAATAATCTGTCCCAATTCTTTCTTAACCCCTCTCTAAGTGACGTATTTCAATTTTCAATCTGTTACTAATTTGAGCCACATTCTTTTAAAAAAAAAAATTCAAAATTCATTTTCAACCCACGTTCATTTAATAAAATAATTGTATAATTAAAATAAAATTTAAAAAAACTCAACTTTTTAATCATATATTTTAAAAAAAAATACTTCAACGCGGATATGGTTCTATTTGGTTCTAGTTCCAAGATAACTGAATCGAACCATAAACCAATGGTCTTTCCGGTAATGGAACCAAATGATTGTTTTAAAGATATGTAACCAAACTGAACCGAACCGTTTGATTTTGATTTGGTTTGGTTTGGTTCTAGTTTCATTTCTTAAATTTTCATATTTGCATCATA
>CAIGRL010089805.1:0-20852 GCA_903798325.1 Fraxinus xanthoxyloides
TGTGACAAGAATGAATAGTAAATCTGGGGTTCACTCTTTTAAGGTAAGATAGATAATAATTTAATTGGGCTTTTATTATGGTTTTCATTTGGAGGCCCCCGTTATACGTGAGGGCCTAAGCCATTGCCTAGTTGGCTTAGGGCCGACCTTGGGGCCCTCCTCCAAGGAACTTATTTATATCTTTATGCACAGGCTCTTATGCTTTATTTCCAATGTAGATATGGGACCAACCACAGTCCATTATCTCTTAGATATATGTGCATGTATGGGTCAGATTAAAATTTGATTTTAATCCAACTCGAAGTCAAATAATCAATATTAATCATATTTTTTATGGGTCTCATATCTTTTCAACCACATAATTCAAAAACTTTTATCACAATCCACTGAAAATCTTATTTTAATCCACACCAAACACCCTCAATATGTTCTTTGTTTTTTGGTATGTGACAAAAGTACAATTATGAATGGTCTAATAGTAGCCTATTTTCCCTTTTAGTTGCGTGTAAGTCATGTAATTGGACTCGTACTTTCTACTGTTGGGTGCGTGAATCGAATCGTGTTTGTGTTTGCATCTTTTTCCAACCTGTAAAGAATTTCACTTTAAAATTTTATGCCAATTTTGTGTTTGTTTAGCGAAATAGCTTGTCCCATTTAAATTTTTTTTTTTTTTTGTATTATTATAATGTTAAATCCCATATCATTTTATCTATTTCCTATCTTTCAAATTCAATTACCAAACAAATATGAGGTGGTTGAACAAGAATCACATAACAATAAGCCAACACTTGGCATGAACGATGAAGATTAATGCATTCTTGCACTTGCCATGGCATATTCTATCTCTACTACATTACACAAATTCAACTTCTTAGCAACTTATACAATACATAAACTAAAATATATTAGGATGAGTAGTGTCATTTGCAGCAAGGCAAAGAATAATGTTGGCATCTGTACTTCAAGTGGAATGGCAAATTATGTTGATAGTCAATGAAACCAGCAGAATGGCTTTTCTCAGATGAAATCCTTCATATATTGCTTGAGCATCTGATGGACAAGAAGCCTGTATGCTTTTTCTGTGAGATGAAAACTGTCCCAGAAAACATACTCAGACACATTTGAACATGTACTTTTACAGAGAAATACTGCTTCTATTGTTCCTGTGCCACAGCACCCAATATTCGAAATTCCAAATCCTGTCATTGTAAATTTAGTTTAAACATTTAAAATGGCAGAATATTCATTTCTTAAGAACGTAATTAAATAAAGTTATCCAATGAACATTTTTTTGCAACAAACTTCGACATAGTATAAATCTGTGGCAATACAATCAAGATTATATGTTAAATATTTCTTGAAGGAGAAAATTGGATGGCATACCATATTTTTCCGGTTTGCGGATGAGATCAAGTAGAGGATAGTACATATCGAGGTAATTAATCCGTGCTTCTGGAATTTTTCTATTAATAAAGTTCAACTCATCTGATAGCTTCTTGTTGAATAACTGTGACGCTTGATTGTAAGAATCTACACATTTTCTTAGCAGTCCTCCTTTCAAAGTTCTCTGCGATGGAAGACATCCAATTGGTGGTAAACCTAAAACGCCAATTCTATGTGACCCCAATTCGTGCAAGTCCTTTGAACGTAATGCACAAAAAGAAAATTAGTACTATAATCTTATCCAATACTGTTTACCAACTATCAAACATATACGCAGGTTTAATGTCGCCAGATTTTACCTGTACAAAGCTGGAAGCATAACTAACCATTAGATCAGCATATGAAGGAATATCGTAAATGAGTTTTCGCATAGGAGTGCTAAAATATGTATTCATAATATCATTGCTGCCCATAGCCACTATAACAAGACTTTCTCTTAGGATTTTGGACGTTTGTTCTTCTCCAACAATCCCCTTAAGCTTCATTATATACTCTTTGAACATTGCTAACTGATCCGATAACGAAAAGACCATCTGCTTATCACCAGAAATATAAGTTTAGACCAACGAATAAGTAAAAATTGAAACAGATTTCTAAAAATAATGTCAGATGTATACTTCAATATCAGATGTTAGAGGATCATATCCTGCGCCTCCGGATGCGAAATTTACGCCTGTTACGAGATCTTGAATTTGCAGAGATGGATCGAGGTATGGAGGCAAAAGAGCTTTAATTCCCAATTCTTCAGCTGTAACAAAGACACTAACGTTATTTAGTTTAGCATCGAGGAGAAATGACTCCAAACAGAGGCATGCACAAGCGCGCGCATGGTTGGGGAATGAAAGGTTCCTTTTCTTACAATACTCCGATGAATAGATACAATGGAGACAGGTTGGGGCCTGTAGCTCAGAAGAATAGAGTACGTGGCTATGAACCACAATGTCAAAAAGGATTTGAATCCCTCCTCACCCACAACCTGCTCAAAAGGGATTACCTTTCCCTCTGGAGCTAGGAAAATCATGCTCACATACAAAAACAATAACAACAAACTAAGCCAGCTTGTTTCAATAAATTTGTTGTTACCAACATGAATCTCTTTTTCATGACTCCATTTAGGTAATTGCTATATCACGAGAGAGAATGATGCATATTACCAATGAAGTCAGAGGGGACTTTTCCATTGGAAAATCTTCCTGTAGGCTTTCCTCCCATAAAATCTTGTCCATATGGAGGATAATTGACTTTAGCTATGGTGTTGATGCGGTTGTTGTTACCAGTATCGACTATGGAATCTCCGAATACAAAAAGTGCTGGAATTGTGTTGTTTTTTGGTAATTCTATCACAGATTCACTAATGGAAACAAGAAATGAAAGAGAAACACTTGACAGTACTAAAAGGGCAAACAGTTTCAAGCTGAAGAACTGCATTGTTATTGAACACTAACTTGCAGAGCCCTTCACCAAGATACATGGAGGCTATTGGCTTTATTCCCACTTTTATATTACTTATTTGGTTGCATTTTCATCTTGAATTTATTATTTCCTATGTAGATAAGATATTGGACCAACCACACATGGTCCATGTTCTTCAGTTTCTAGTGAGTGTAATCACGGATGGTCGCCCTTCCTTTTGTTTTTGTTTTTTTTGTTTTTGTTTTTTTTTAATAACTCCCCTTTTAAGTGTGTGTAAGTCATGTTGAACTCGTGTGATCTACTATTGGGTGCGTGTATTATGTTTGTGTTGACATCTTCTTTCAACCTCTAAAGAATTTCACTTCAAAAATTTCTTCCAGTAAATGTGTTATCTTGATGAGAAACATTAGTGTTGTAAAATAAATATTAAAAGTTTTAAATTTTCAAATTAATAACTTTTAATTTTTCAGTTTTTGTTTTTAATTTTCAGATTAAATACAAAGTTAAAACCATTAATTTTTACATGAATGTGGGGTTGGTTTTTTCCCTGTAAAAGGGAGTAATTTTTGTCGAGTTTTGATACCCAATAAGTATCGATCAATGATGTTAAATAATTTGAATTATATTTAATAGGCTAAGTGAGATATTTATCAATACAATCAATTTATATACAAAACAACGTGAGCTACTAGTAGCAACTTAATTTGTTAAAGTTGCATTAGCCCAAATTCACTTATATAATTGATGATATAACCTATACTATATATATCCACTTTGTACAATTGCCAACTGTCGGTGTTTTGTGCTTTTAAGAGAATAATCGTGGCTGCTTCTTGCCTTTCGCTTCAATTGTTTTTTTCTTTGCTTTGTGACTTTCAAATCACCACCATAACATCGTCCTTTTTGGGTGAGAAAGGAAGAAAGCAACCATAAGCGAATACAAGTTGTGGGTTGGAGTTTCGATTGATTCTTTGATATAGATTGGTCAAGTGTTATGTACTCTTAATTAAGCTACCATTTGGAACGGTGGTTACACCTCAAGTCTTCAAATTGGGTCGAGTCGTCCCGCTACTTAAATAAAAGATACTATTTTTCACCACAGACATCTAGGCCTTGTTTTTTTTTGGATTAAAATTCAATTAAAATTTCAAGTTAAAGTCAATAATTAATTTTAACCATACATTTCATCAATTTTTATTAAAATCTACTAAAAATCTGATTTTTATATCTACCAAACAGGGACCTAATATTCTCATTAACTAATTGTGTATTCTTAAGAAAAAAAAATCCACTCCATGTTTGGTTTGCATCTGTGTTATTCTCACTCATGTTAAATCCCATTTCATTTTCATATCTTCGTCTTTCATATTCAATTACCAAACATGAGGTGGTTGAACAAGAATTACATAACGACTGGCCATTTCCATTGTTCATTCTTGCATATATCACACAAATTCAACTTCTTAGCAACTTATACATAATCCACCAAGTACATGTATAGTACTGACCAAACATGTCGTAAGAATTTTGTATTCTTTCAAATGATAAAAACATAGTTGCATGTTAGGAATAATACTCGACAGCATTGACATTGTTCAGTCCTATTGCAAAACCTTTTATGAACTTTGTGTAAAGCTACAAATTCAAATTTTAATCGAAATCAAAGTCAATAATTAATTTCAATCACATATTTCTTTAATTTTTATCAAATCTACTTTTAATCCCTACCAAACCAAAGAGGGACTAAGATGAAAGGTAGACGTACATTGTTCCAATCTACATTGTTTAATAAATGTGTAAAGACAACGGAGTAAACACACACACACACACAAGCCTTTTTTTTTTTTGGATTAAAATTCAATTAAAATTTCAAGTCAAAATCAACAATTAATTTTAACCACACATTTCATCAACTTTTATCAAAATCTACTAAAAATCTGATTTTAATCTCTACCAAATGGTGATCTAATATTCTCATTAACTAAATGTGTATTCTCAAGAAAAAAAGAAATAAAAATCCACTCCATGTTTAGTTTGCATCTGTATTATTCTCAGTTTCTCACTAATGTTAAATCCCATTTCATTTTCATATTTTCGTCTTTCATATTCAATTACCAAACAAATATGAGGTGGTTGAACAAGAATTACATAACAATAGGCCAGCACTCGTGATGAACATTGAAAATTGTTCATTCTTGAATATATTACAAAAATTCAACTTCTTAGTAACTTATACATAATCCACCGGGTACATGTATTGTACTGACCAAACATGTCGTAAGAATTTTGTACTCTTTCAAATGATAAAAACATACTTGCATGTTTGGCAGGTAATACTCGACGGCATTGACATTGTTCAGTCCTATTGCCAAACACGCCAACAATGTATAGTGAAAATCTTGAATATCTGTTCCTATAGTGGCTATGAGTAAAATTAAAACAATATTAAGGATGAGTAGTGTGTTAGTCATTTCAGCAAGGCAAAGAATAATGTTGGCAGATGTACTTCAAGTGGAAGGGCAAATAATGTTGATAGTTACTGAAATCAGCAGAATGGCTCTTCACAGATGAAATCCTTCATATACTGCTCGAGGATCTGATGGACAAGAAGTCTGTATGCTTTTTCTGTGAGATGAAAACTGTCCCAGAAAACATACTCAGATACATTCGAACATGTACATTTACAGAGAAATGCTACTTCTATCGTTCCTGTGCCACAGCACCCAATATTCGAAATTCCGAATCCTGTCAAGGTAAATTCAATTTAAAGTTTTGTAACGAAGAACGTGCATTTATCAAGAATGCAATGATGCATGAAAAGTTGCAGCGCTTAATAAGAAATGAGTATTATTCTAGACTTCTTGTAGGAAGGGGTGGGGAAGTGGGAACAGAGGGAGAAATATCCTTTTTAAATATACAGGGGAAATCTCTGCTTAAATATATTGCTGTTCTTGTTAATTACTATTCCCTTTTTATCTTTGATAAACATAATGTCTTGCCTTGAGCTATCCATTCGTCGTTTTTTACTGCAATATTTTGCTACAGACCTCAAAACCATGAAAGTCTATGGTCATATTTTTAAAAATATTTCTCCAAGAAAAAAGATGGATAGTTTACCATAATTTTTCGGGTTGTGGATGACATCGAGTGGAAGATTGTAGATATCAAGGTAAATCATCCGTGCCTCAGGGAGTATGCCATTAATCAAGTTCAGCTCATTTGACAACTTCTTGTTGAATAACTGACACATTTGATTATAAGAATCGACACATTGTCTTGTCACTCCTCCTTTCAAAGTTCTTTGTGATGGCAAACATCCAAGTGGTGGTAATCCGAAAACACCAATTCTACGCAAGCCCAGTCCATACAAGTCCTTGAACGTAATGCACAGAAAACAAATTAGTGTTACCCTTCAACTACTGTAAAGAGATAGTTCTGATGTGTAAAAATATTAACTTTATTTAGTGCTAAGTTATAATTCCTGGATATTCTCTTGCAAATGATGTAAATAAAAATTTACAAATGTTGGTTTTCTGCACTTTTGAGCTAAACATATTGTGACATGCTTGATAACGTGTAACAGAAATATTGGACCACATTTGAGAGGAAAAAAAAATATATTATTCACTTTACTATTCAGTCTAGTCGAATACTAAATACTAAACATGCAACGAAGGTGTAATGACACCAGATTTTACCTGAACAAATCTGGAACCAGAACTGACCATTAGATCGGCATACGAGGGAGTATCATAAATGGATTTTCGCAGAGGCGAACCAAAATATGTATTGGTAACGTCATTGCTGCCGGTAACAACTGTAACTAGACTTTTTCTTAAGATTCGGGATGTGCGTTCTTCTCCAACGATCCCTTTAAGCTTGATTATATACTCTTTGAACATTTCTAACTGATCAGACAACGACAAGACCAACTGCACTCGCCAGAAGATTAACAAATTAGCATAAGTTTGGAACAATGCATAAGCAATAATTGAAATGGATTACAAAAATTAAAGTGAGAAAGGTACCGCAAGATCAGATGTTAGAGGATCATATCCTGCACCTCCAGATGCAAAGTTTACACCTGTTATGAGATCTTGAGCTTGCAGTGATGGATCAAGGTATGCAGGCAGAAGAGGTTTAATTCCCAATTCTTCAGCTGAAATAAAGACATTTAATGAAAAATAGTTTAGCATCGAGGAGAAATTACTCAAAATAGTGGCACGCGCTCTTCAGAGGATTAGAGTACGTGGCTACGGACCACTATGTTAAGGTTTCATATCCCTCCTCTCCTAAAACCAATCCAAAAGTGAAGCATGTCTCCCCATGTGCAACAACAATAAAAACAAATTAAGCCGTGTTTCTATAAATTTTGGGTTGGGAACATGTATCTGTTTTCTCGACTCCCTTCAGTTCATTACTAGATCTGCTAGACTTAGACCCTTGAGAGAGAAATATGACTATTACCAATTAAGTCAGAGGGGACTTTCCCATTGGAAAATCTTCCGGTCGGCTTTCCTCCCAAAAAATCTTGGCCATACGGAGGATAATTGACTTTGAATATTGTTTTGAGGTTGTTGTTGTTACCAGTATCAACTATGGAATCCCCAAATACAAAAACTGCTGGAATTGTGTCGTTTTCTGGTAATTCTATCACTGATTCACCAATACAAACAAGAAACGAAAGAGAAACACCTAACAATACCAAAAAGGGAAATAGTTCTAAGCTGAAGAACTGCATTGCTATTCAATACTACCCTGCAGAGCCCTTCACCAAGAAAATAGTGGGATGAGTTGTAGCTTTAACGCACCTGCTGTTTCAGCATTTTTTCCTACTATTTTATAGTTTTTTTGTTGGATTTTCATATAGAATTTGAGTTTATTGTTTCCAATGTAGGTAAGGGTTAACCTACCATGCATGTTCCATTCTATTCTCTCATTAATGAAGGTTACCTTGTGTTTGTGTTTGCATCTTCTCTTCAACCTTTAGACCTCAAAATTGCTTTTATTTATTGATATAAAAGTCAAACTTTTGGGTTTCTATTTAGATCACATGATGTGTTAGGTAAATAGGCAATCAGGAATGGGCATCTTTTCCCATACAACAGAGCAAATTGCATGTCTTTTCATTCTGAGCCAACTAACAAAAATGCCATACTGTGAAATTAATTCCAAGCTCATTAATGATGTGCAAACCAACTCTTGCGTCCAAATCTAGCACACTTTAAATAGTATAAATAAGCCATTTTAACATATTTTCTGCTTGAAATAAAATTGTAGTTAAATTTTTCAACACGTCTCTTCACGCATAGGTCAAAATATACATATTTGTAGGTCCAAATATGAGGGCTGTGAAAATCCATACATAACGAATATGGTGTTCTACAAAACACCATATGCAATTATGCATCCATAGCATTGCATATAGAATTTTGTTTGGGCAAGCCAGTCTCCATACAAGCTCGAGTGGTCTATGAACCAAATCAAAACGAGACGAGTCGAGCCTATAAGTTCATAAGTGACTCGACCCATTTGTCACCCTGCAGAAAGGTTTTGATTGTCTCTTAGAGACTTGATTGAATGTTACCAAACAAAAACTCAAGGTCCCGTTTGATACACAACATTTTCCATTTTCCAACTTTTGTAATGTTTGAAAGGAAAAATTTTCCCCGGAATTTGTTTTCCACCTCCTACTCTCACGCGCATGTTTTCATGGTTTTCAAGAAATTCATTTGCTTTTGGTTTCGGTGGTAATTGATTTTCTAGCTTTTTTTTGGTAATTGGAAAAAATTCTAGACACAATGGTAAAAAAAATTATCACTTTTATTGACAATTCTCATGCAAAACAAAACCAAACGAATGGTATTTGGTATGGTAATTTTTTTTAATTTTTTTATTTTTTGGCAATTAGAACAAATTCTAGACCCAATGGTAAAAAAAATCTTCACTTTAATGGACAATTTCCATGAAAAACGAAGTCAAACAGTTACCAAACTTTCAATATTTTTTAGGTGAAAAATTATACAAATCAAACACAATTAATTTCAATTCACAGTAAAATAAATTCTAGACAATTCAATTCCTTGTAATTCATTTTCTTTCCAGCCAAGTTCCACCTTTGCAATCACACAGACCCCAATTGTTTATGGTTAGAAATTCAAGCTCATGATATTTTATCGATTCAGGTCGAGCCCAAAGTAGACAGAAGCACATGGGATGGTAATTTGAGCCAATGAAGATGAAATCACTGGTAACTTCTAGTTCAGCTGCTGGCCCCCAACAAACAATTATATGCATCAAATTCAAATACTTGTTTTGCTGTACTCTTCAGATGACAGAACATGATGTGCAGACTGCACAACACTCTTAGCCTTTGATAGTGATCCGGCCTGGCCTGACTTGTGACTTACACATTTTATGTAGTATTGTTATAATGGACAACACTACACCGGACAAGGTGATGAATAAAATCTTCAATATCCTTTTTTGCTAAAAATCGTTTTCAGTATTGTACAATCCAACATGTCAAGTATGTCACAAGTATATTGGCATCAAGGTCGTATTTGACAAATTCTCGTGTTATCCAAACTTGCAAGTAAATTAAACGATTACGCATACGAACTCAAGTTTAATTCATAGGGTTGACCATTGACAAATCCCGCAACTTTATAATAGGAGAGCCTTCGCTGGCCAACATGGCCTGAACATGGTTCTTTTGCAAGTTAGTAAATACTCGTATATTTTTGGACTTGCATATTTTTAAATCAAAATGTACAAGAAAATCGTAGATTCTTCTGTCTTTTCCTCTACGAAATATTTGGATATATGATTAATATACTTGCTAGTTTGAGATGGTCTTTGCTTGAAGAAAACCATCACCTGCAAATGCTATTTTGATGCTATTTTTCCTTACAAACTCAATGCGTTCACTTGCCTTCAGATATTGAGAAATATGTAACAAAAACCTAGTGATTCTTTTATATTATATGGAGGGTTTGGATTAAAACTTCTGTGCATAACATGATAAAGCAATTATATGATTTCCAAAATACAGAAATTAATGCAAAACCAGCTCATTGTCCTCAATTCAGAAGAATCGCCAAAGGACGATTGCAAGCAAACCAAAATTATTAGCCAGACAACTCAACCGATGAAAGAAATCGACTGTGAAGGGGAATGTGACCATCAATCGCGCATAGATCAGTTAGAACTGACAAGGAAAGGATGCTGGCAAACCCCGCACTCTATGATCTCGGAGCCTGAACTGGGAACTTGAACCTGCGCCAATTTTGTTCTCCACGATGAAATTGTGAAGAATGCAACACGACAATTTACAAAATTGTAAGCAGAAGTATTTGAACCTGCAAATGGACTGTACAAGTAGGGCAGGCAACCTCTTTCATCCGCTTTCCAGAACCCTCTGACCTGGAGCCCGATTCAGAAAAAATACTGGCTGTCCATTTGCAATATAAAAACAAAAAGGCATAACTATAACAAGTAGAATAGATTACTATCCAACCCAAGTCATCTCCAATGCAATATGTATCAACACCGAAACCATGTTAAATTAAACAAAGATATAATGACCAACTGAACAGCACCATTAATGATAGGCCATTCAAATTTTTATTGAACAGAATGATTTGTCATTTAAACACCTGAAAAACAGCAGGCCGACAAATCTGGCCAAACGGTGAAACCTACTATCACATGTATGAACTCCCACTTTCTAAACTCCAAAAGCCAGAAATATTTGGTTGGGGGGGATGTGCGAGAGAAGGAAAGAAGTACAAATGAGATCACATCCTTAAAGAGAAACACCCAAAGACGAGTACAAACTGGATTGGATTTGGACATGACAAAGTCACGATATTACATGGTTTGGCACTAAAATCTACCTGATGATGCCTTGCGGTTTCTTTCCATCTCCTGCAAAAAAACAGCGAAAGATATCAACAGTGGGACAAAACCAATCCATCCTATTCTGAGAACCACACTACATAAAGCATGGAAATAATAGGAAAATGCATATTGTCACATTAGTGAAAATGAAACTTTAGATCACATGCCGCTTGGTCAACATCGAATCAGTCGATCAACAGAAATTATTCCAATACAGATATTTTCATTCAGACACATTTCAAATGAGTTGTTGTAATTCTTAATCCATAGTACCACCCGAATCCCAGCATCAAAAATCAGAGCTACTCTCCCACTGTTTACTAGTATCATGGAATTTTCAGGAATGTTAATAAATGCCATGTACATATATTACCGCATAACACTGGATTAAATTGCCCAAAAATATTACAATTTGAAAGCTTATAATATCAATAAGGAATTTATTAACATAATATTGTTCCAAACATTTTATAGTTTGACATTCTACCAAGGCAATAACTATGGGATACAAGGAGATGACAAAAATGGATAGAAGTCTACGAGTTTGAGTGCATGTGTGAGCATACAATGTCACAGCATGCAACAGATTAAGTTATACAAGAGAGAGAGAAAGAAAGGAGGCACAGCAAGACTAAGACAAAGAGGGAACAAAGCTTATATATCACCAATAAATGCCAGCAGAGAAACAACACAATAAATGTCATGGAGAAACTTCAGATTAAGCATCACCTGAAGCTTTTTTGCAAGATCCTCATGACTTGGCAATCCAGTTGATCTGCTGACAGAATCTTTAGCAGTGCTCAACCTCCGCGAAACTTCAGTCTATCCAGAAATGGCAAGCTATAAGTTAGTCTGCAAAGACTTCTGACAGAACTATGAAAATAATGACGAGCAAGAAGCACGTTAGTCATTGCTACACACCAAGCATCGGTCACAAACTCTTAACAACTGGAGAATTCTCATCAGCTGTAAGGGAAGTCCTGCCTTGAGTGCACTTGTCACAAAAAATATCTCCACAATTCCTGCAATGATGCTGAAAAAGGGGCAAATGTCATTATTATATGAAGTATAATGAATATCAGAATAAGATGTGAATTTGTTACTGCAAAGGAACAAATAGATAGAGAAGATAGATATAAACTAGAAAAGATGAGACGTGCCTTGAACACAAAGGCATTAAAATCTGTCCCGCAGCCTGTGCATTTTGTTACAGCTTCATCAGGAACCTATTTAAGTTAAACAGGAAATGAATGAAAGTCTGTACAAATTAAAACTTAAAAGACTAGCTGTCCTAAAAGTAAACATATGCATAGAACAATGCACTTTTAATACTAATGACACAGATTTCCATCAAGTTTGATGGAAATAATAGCAAATGAGTAACTTCGCAATCATAAAAAGCAGGAAAAAAGGCAAATGAATAACGAAAGAAAAAAGTGCAGCATGCTATCCCTTTTTAAATTGTTAACTAGGGGGACATTACTACCCTACCTGAATGGCGAGGGTAAGGCCCTCCCCATTTTCATTAGTTTTCTTGCAAGACAATAACAACAGGGACAAAGGGCCTTTTCTTAAACAATTATTGTCTCCATTCAAGATGCATTCCCTAATCCAGTATCATATCTGACTCTCCTTCAAATAGCTGTTACTCGCCTTTCAAATCATATAAATATTTTCGTTGTTCCCGAATATATCAAAGCTTTCTGTTTAAGTTGAAAAGCCAGAGTGTCAACGGCCACTCATTGCATGATTTTACATTATATTTAGTGCAAAGCACTTATCATCTCATATCTTCTCAACAGGATTGACCCCCATCTTCTATCATTTTCCACAAGGAAAATTGTGCACTTCTAAATGACTTCCTACAGGCGTCTTACAACCATAAAAGCCGCGAAAAATTTCTTATTCTGTTTCTCAAGTTGGACATAGATATGCAATGTGATTTTATGTTCAAGCCCATACAACTACAATACTGTAAACTTACACAAACATATCTCAAGCGATTCGACTATTCTGAGATTTTTGGACAGCTCATACAGGATAAATGAATTATATGCAGTAAAATCTAGGAAGAAATTTTCATGCACCCACTCATCTATGAAATAAAGGAATGCCATCTTACCCAGTGATCTTTCTCCTCATTAACAGGCTTTATTCTATTCATCCAGTCTGCAAAACCTCTCCTCTTCTCAGTTGGTCGTTCAGCAATCTTAGGAGTTTCAGAAGGACGGATTCTTCCTCCCATCTCCTTAAACTGCAGTTCAAAGGAGTCAAAAACATTTTACTATCAGATTTCATTGTTTAATTCACTTTATTTTATTTTATTTTCATGCATGTGCCCAGATAGGTTTGGGCAGTGGGAAAGCAAAAGAGTACAGGGCTACAAAAATGTGTGGGAGAGTCAACATTTTTTTTTTTATAACAGTGGATATCCGGGAACTTTTTGACCAAAAAGCAAATGTTGAAGAATCAAAACCATAAAAAGCAAAAACAAATTTCTCAGTAAGCATTTAGCCCAGGTAGACAACAAAAAGGGAGCAAGAGCAGAGACCAAAAGAACCCAATAAAATTTGAAGGATAACAGCAATCCTATAAACTCTTAGCGACACCAGCTAGTCATTAGCAACGAACATGATGTGAATATGGCCTCTTGGCCCTCTCCCGTATGATCCATCTATCCCATCATAAAAGTATATCAAATATTTAGCAAATAAAAGCAATTGAAGGACACGGCCATATTTAATGATTCCATAGTTTAATTTAGCGAGAGACAAATAATATATATGTTAGAGACAGCATTTGTGCTTGCTGCATACCAAAATCATAAGTTTTCATAATAGAGCTTGCCAATCTAGAAGTTTCAGCGTGTCCATAGCCGTATCCATGTCGCTATCGTAGCATATAAACCCATCTACCCAACCCAATACCCCAACACTAAAAGTAAGGAATAAATCAAAGCATACTTCACATCTAGTTATTGTGTCGAGAGGATAAATTCGAAGAACCCGACTGGTTGCTGGATCAAGCATACGAATTCCATCCAAGCCAATCTAAAAAAGATTCCACAACAAAATTTGAAGTTAAAATCTTAGCCGATCCTGCAAAGGAAAATAGAAGCATATACTCTTTTGCCTAAAAAAGACAAAAAAAAAATGTATGTAATCATCACTAGAACATCTCAAGCACAACAGATGTAGTCCATCTCCCTTCAGAGAACCAACAACTGATCTAAATACTACATGAAATTTCACTTGACCAAAGATATGAATTAGAAAAACAAAAACAAAAATGAAGATCACGAGAATTGACAAGCTAAGTGAGACCGATACTCCGAGTATAAGTATAACAGCTTGCTCAAGTGGATTTAAGTATGAGCATATGACCGTGAAGTTAACAAATCTACGGGAATATACCATCAACATGTTTTAAAACAAAAACTAATGCAAATACTATCCTCTAGATTCATGTTAACATGTTACTAACTTGAGCTTAATACTAACATATCTGGATCAACATTTTGGTGCTAACATGTTACCATCCTCTGCCTTTTGCAGTTGTTCTTCCCAAACATTGGAAATGGACAAAAAGTTCATGCATGCAATGGAAAGAAATGCCAACACAGAACCATCAACAAATAGCATTTCCAAATCACAATCATGATTAAACACAAAAATTGTACACACTACACATGGAAAGTTCCCTATTCATGTGTGGCCAGTTGTAAATTTACTCAGTTATGTAAACTGCTCTTCCTTACAAGCCCCAAAGCCAAAGATACAATAGATTTTCAGTTTTTAATATCTAAAACTACCTCCATCCCATAAAGATATGCTTTTTCTATTTACATACATATTAAGAAAGCTTGATTAATATACGTTGGAACTATAAATTTTATTACATTTTTCCCAGTACACCCCTACACTAAGTAATGGTAACTCATATTTTTTGATAACAAGACCCTTTAATTAGGGGTATATCATAAAATTAAGATATTAATTATACTATTAACAAGAAAAGTGGCCTATATTTTGGGGCAAGCGAAAAAGAAAATCAAGCCTATATTTGAGGGACGGAGTTAGTATCACATAGTACCACAAAAAAGAAAACTAATGCAATTCCATGACCAAACATGGGCAAAGTAAGTGAACTTTTCCGGGTGGCAATCTGCTACAGAACATGTTGAACCTGACCGTGTTACCACTGTCATAATGATATTCAAATATGAAATCATGCAAGTCTGCATTCCTCCTCCAGTTCAGAAATTCAAAGCCTTTCAAAAAGCCATGACAATTTATGAACACAACGCAACGGATTTCAGTCACAATTAGAGAATATAAACAACAAAGTTAAAAAAAATTGAAACAGAATGTGAGCGGGAATTTCTGCATAATAGACCTGACAAAGAACGTCCATGGTGCTCTGACCAGCACTTTCTGCTAATAATTTAACTCTGTACTTCTGAACCCCACCCTTCGCATCCTGCTGCGAATCCGCTTTCGGAACTGTCTTCACAACCTTCAACCCTGTATTTGTTGACCGCTCCTTCCCTGAAGTTGAAGAATGCCCAATTGGCCTCCCAAAATCATCAAAACCTTACCCCAATGAGTAATACGACTACTGTTGCGGTAGCTGTAATGGCAGGGTTGAGTATTGCCCGTGGACTTCTAACTGGGGAGAAGAATAAGAAGGTTGAGGTTTTTGAAACGACGGCACTGTAGGGAGAGGATCGAGATTTTGTGGAAAGTGAGGATAAGATGAAGAATTATGCTGGTAAGAGGTGGTGGAGTGATCGGCGGAGGAAGGAGGGGTGTAATTGTTGGGGGAGACGGGTGGTACGGAAGCATAAGACGGCGACGGTGGTGGGTAGCGAGTTAGATCGTCGATCGGGTTCGGGTATGCGTTCGGGTTACGGGTTGGCGGGTATTGCTGTTGCTGGTAGTAGCGGATGGAGGTGTAATCGCCGTGTTGCATTGTTCGAGACTAACAATCGGAGAAGGAGAAGTCTTTTCCGATCATGTTTTCTGGAGGGAACAACCCCCTTGAGGATTCCCCAATCAACATGAATTAGAATTATGCTTCTCGTAATTTTTCGTTGACATCGATGCTGACACTCTTCTGTGTAAAGGAAAATTTGGTGGTTGAAAAAAACATTGTTAAAATTAATACAAAATTTGTTAATTCATATGATACCAAATTTGATGTAAATGTAACATGGTTGAATCGACACATATCTAACGAGAGCACAGGACACACTTCCATCTAAAGTCAAAGATGAACTTGACATGTTTGCTATAACTAGTAAGCATACCACCCTCGCGCGAGCATGGAAATGACAAATGTTTAATTACCACTTCTACTTTTGCACAATCTCAGAATAAAAACTTCATGTTTTTGGATTCATTCTGAGTCTCTTACTTTGAATTTTTAGATCTTTTGTAATGCTTAATTTGTATGTCCATATTAGTTATAGTCAAAATTTTGATCTATACAATTTATATTTATCAATAAAAAAAGAGAGAGAAAATTGCAACAATGGTCCCTAACCTTTTCCTTTTTTGTCGACTTTACCATAATCTTCAATTTGTGCTAACGAAAGTCACTAACCTTTGCCGCATAGGTCCATTAATTTGATCGTGAGTTATCCAAGAAAGTCAAAACTTGATCAATTTTAACCTAATTAAAAGAGTAAAATAATAACTTGATAATTACCACATTAAATAAATAAAAAAACCAAAAAATTCAGAAAAAACAAAAAACCAAAAAATCAGAAAAATGTTGCCTCCCCCAAACCTCTACCCCTTTCCCACTGCCACCAAGTCGACACCACCGCCAGCCGATTGGCCATGGCCAACCCAAAACCAAAACAAAAACCCCATCCTACCATTGCACACAAGTTGTATAGTAAACTGCCACACTACCATCAAACCAAAACCAATCGCCACCATTACCATCAAACCTACACCCAAAACCAAAAAGCCTACCCCAACATTTCTGTGAATTGATATGTTGATTGTTAAAGGCTGGAAATCACAAAAAATGTCGTTCTGATTTCAAGGCTAATATTATTCACGAAGGAAATGAAAGAAAACGACAAGTTCTTAGCCTCAATTGCTGCTACGCTTTTACCATTTCTCATTGGAGCTTTAGGTAATAAGCAATTGGTGAAATATCTCGAGGTTTTGGAGAATTTTTTTCCGTATGAACCGCCAGTAAAAATCGATTCACTAGGAGGACGATGGGTGTGTGATTGGATTTTTGGCGATGGGTGTGAGTAGGATATGTTATCAGCAGTGGTGTGTGATTGGATTTAGCGATAGGTGGTGGCGTATTTATTTTCTTAATTATATTTGGTTTTTTTCTGATCTTTTGAGTTTTTTGGTTCAATAATAATTATCAAGTTACCATTTTACCCTCTTTTATTAGGTTGAAACTGATCAAATCTTGATTTTTTTGGTCAATTAACGGTCAAACCATCAATTGCCAATTGGGACCTCTACTTCATATTTCTCAAAGGTTCGAGACCTTCATTAGTATAAATTGAAGGTTAGGATGAAGTCTGTAAGAAGTGAAAAGTTAGGGACAACTACTACAATATCGTCACTCTTCATGTGTAATGTTGCATCGACATTACATTTTAGGTAGAGTTGTAAATGGATCGGGTATGAACTGGATTTGCATATATTTGATCTGATCCGATAAAAATAATTATTTGATCCATTTAGATCCGATAATCTAATAGATATTTGATTGTTAAATTCATATCCGTTTTGTTATATTATCAGATATTCAATCCGATAATCCGATCCGAAATTAAAGTAATTAGGAAAAAATCAATGTTGGAATCAACTTTTATTTATTTATTTATTTTACAATTTTTTCAATTTTTAAACAAGTTTAATAATTATAAATTTATCAACTTTTTAATGTTTTGAATTTGATGACTTTTTTTATTCTAATTTTTTTTTCATTTATTTATTTTAGTGACAAATAACATGTCATAAAAATATTTTATCGATTCAATTATTTATAACAAATCAAATCGGATTGTTATATGATCAGATTTACCTATATCCATATTTGATCCATTTACTCAACGGATTATCGGATTCAAATGTTGATCTAGTTATCGAACCGAGACCCTAAATCCATCTCTCATTAATTTCATCGAATTCAGATCGATATTCAATGCATTGATGACCATAATTTTAGGTGTCCCATTAAACGTATCGTCCATTTCGTAGTAAATAGACTTACGTTCAATTTATTATCCAACGCCTAAGCTCCCTCATATGCACGGAGATAAGCGTGTGAATCGTTTATTATTTATTTACTCGGGATGGCGAGTGACAACTCCCCTACTGAATAGGTTTGAGTTACGTACATTCCAACTCCACCCATTACAAGAAATAATTCCAAATGTCATTTTCTTGCTAACTTTCCTAACACCCTTCACTCTATCAAGTATGTCAAATATGTCCACATTGAAAAACCTCCAAGTATGTCGTGATACTTGATGCTACCAAAAATCGTACCCGATGATTCTCAAGCTTGATGATTTACAATGAGCACAAACAAAATCTTTCAGTACCTGAAACAAAGACTTTGAGGTGTGTCCTTGTTGCCTCCGATGCTTAAATTAGAGAGAATTTATGCAAAAGCATATGTGCTGAAATTATGTGTAAAAAAGCATACCTAAATAACGATCAAAATCTTTGTATTTATAGAGGTAAGTAGTACAATTCTAGTATGATTGAATTAGTTGAACACCTTTTATTCGATTTGAGGAGGTATATGATGTTTGGAAGTCTTACCATATCTAGGAATTGGATTTTGATAGATATCAGACATCTAGTGTTTGGATGAAGATGGAACTCTGATAGTGGAGTCCCATCATGATAGGACAAAAAAGATATGGTAGGACTCAACCTTATTGGAGTTGGATAAGCCTTATCATGTAGAAGAGTCCTAATGGATTATGTTTGTTAGAAGCAATGTCAATGCATACACTTGAGGAGACCTAGAATCGAGAGACGATTTTCGTACTTGATGACATAGGCCAACGAGGTCTATTTGGTTGCCCCCAAAAAGGTTGAGGACACATACCCTAAGTTAAAAGGCTTGCACACTCAACAGAAGGGAAAGAATTGACAATTCGATTTTAAATTTACAGTGATAAACAAATATTTATGACAAGACTTTTTTGGAAGTAAAGAACTACATTTCAATTACGTTACTTGTGTATTATTTATATACAACTTGGATGATATTTGAATATGTAACAAAATCGAGATCATTGATTATTTTAAGTGTTGTAAAAATCAATGGTAAAATTGTGTGTCACATTGTACAATACATAATGTTAACTTGAATGTATGCATAACAAAATTTAACTACCGTCCAAAAAAGAGGAGGGAAGGTAGGAAACCCCACACTAACAGGCCATAACCACTAAAACAGAGAAGAAAATAAGATATTGTACATAAGATGACAGCATATGTCCGTACAATTACAGATGCACTTAATTGACAAGAATAATTTTGTAGCGATTCATTAAGAATAATTTTGTAGCGATTCACAGTGAATCGCCCAGGTGATGGACAAAAGAGGTTGCAGATTCAAGTACTATTTATCTTGCAGTAGTGGAGGCTGAGACAGTAGCATAGCCAGAGCCTGTAGGATTTGGTCGTTCCATTATCATAATTGTGCTTTTAAACCTCAAGGTTTCAGATGTGTCGAATTAGATAGGAAAATTATCCGAACTCAACACAGGCATACTTGTGCACATGGGCACTTAGAAAAATATATATGGAATAATAATCTATGTGAGTAGCAGGCCCCCCACAACCAGACTCAAAATAACCTGAGTCCCACAACATGATCTCTATTTTTCGAGCTTTGGAGTTGTGTGTTCAACCATTCAAGTTCGAGCTACCCAACGCATATGGCGCATATGGCACAATTTCCGCATTTTCATAGAGCTGGCACTTCTTCAATAAACCATTAAAAGAATAAATCAATGGCAGGCAATCTATATCAGGAAAGAACTAACTAACCATTTGAGGGGAAAACACCTCTCGGCCGACTAAAGCTAAAAGGATTGCATTAACTAGTTCCATCTACTATATTTGGATGGCAAGAAATAGATTGGTGTTTGAAAATCTTATTCCCTTTGTTGAGAGCACTGTA
Organism: Fraxinus xanthoxyloides; assembly: GCA_903798325.1. Lineage (NCBI taxonomy): Eukaryota > Viridiplantae > Streptophyta > Magnoliopsida > Lamiales > Oleaceae > Fraxinus > Fraxinus xanthoxyloides. The sequence goes on from CAIGRL010089805.1 coordinate 19,945, forward strand.
CGACGAATCAAAACACATGTATACAAAGTAATGTTTATTTTGTATCCTAATGTTTTGATTTGTTATGAGTCACTTATGGGGTTGATTTCAAGTTTCTTGCTTTTCTTTTGATGTTCTGTCTTGATTACTGGGGTATGACCCTAGGTATTGTATTACTAGTGTAACTGCATTATTGATTCACCCGGGTATGTCCGAAGCACATGTATTCCGATTTTGATCAATAAAATTCAAATTTACCGATAAAAAAAAAAAAAGATTCTTTCTTTACTAGTCATTTCTTACTGTCATCAGTCATGATGCCATTGACTTGGGCCAATGTTAGTAGAACAATTCCCAGCGGAAATGTTAATCATGCTACATACATATCTTATTTTTACATCATATTTAACATTATGTCACGTATCCGCACATGATTGTACTATTTTTTTTTAAAAAAAAAAACTTTTTTTCTGCTCAACACTTTTTTAAATTCCCACTCTATAAAAAAGGTGTACACCATACATAATTCATGTTAGTTGAACAATGCTAGTGTGTTAGTAAGTACACAAATTTATGATAACAAAGACCCAAAAAAGAGATGCCAAATGGCAAAAACAAGAGAGATTAACCAGTCAAATCACCAAATAATCCATCAAAAAGTGTATTCCCCAAGAAACTGAAACATTGCCCTTTGTTTCCAAGAATTTCTCACAAAAAGAGAACTTCTAGGCTTGCTTCTTTTACAGATTCACAGAGTGGACACAACCGTAAAACTGTTTCACAAGATTTGCAGCTGCAGAGGTGCCTGCAAGGAAAGAAAACTACACAGGAGTTTCTAACTTGGCACAACTTACAAGCCATCTTTTTCTTCTGTTCTTCAGATTCTTTTTCCTCTTGGGTACTGCTTTTTATGTTTGAAGAACCACAAA
>CAIGRL010089848.1:0-21041 GCA_903798325.1 Fraxinus xanthoxyloides
AGTTGCAATTTGTTCAATTGTTTTCCTTTTCTTTTCTTTTTGTTTCAATTGAATGGAGGGTAAAATCGTCAAAACATGGTGAAAAGGACTTTGTGCCTCACGAAAAGTGAAAGGTAAGGGCATTAAATGCCAAGAAATGAAAGGTATGGACGATATCCACAATACCCTCCAAAGGTAGGGACGTTTTGTGCCGATTACCCTTATTTTTGATGTATATGTTGGAAGTTGTCTTAATTATTCATGTTTAGGTCAATACTTGGCCGAAGATCACATTACGGGTTAAGTATGGACTACATTTTGTTTAAAGGAAACATAATTACTTGTCCTATGTAATTTGGTAGTTTGTTTTGATTGACATGAAAATTGTATACTATAACTGAAATTGTTGTTACTGATGTAACAATGACAAACCTTTGGTTTCTTTAGTTCGTTTTTGAGTTCTTGTAGTTTTGCATGCAATGCATTAGGATGGTTGGAAAGGAGAACTTCAAAGAGGATGCAAGTATTGATTATGTTTCTTATTGAATTTATATATTGCTTTTTATTACGTGACAATCAATTGTTTTTCGTTGATTTTTTTTTAGCTCTCACCTCAATCATTTATTTTTCATAAACATGACGTTTTTTTTTTAAACCAACTTATTTATGAATATCTTTCATGTTTATGAATAAGTTTCTAAAAAAATTTATATTTACTTATTTTTAACATTAACGAACTAACGTACAACGCACGTTCACCCACTAGTATTGAAATAAGTTACTACTTGTCACATGATGAAACATGCAATTGCAATGTGCCCCTTAACCCCAGTTTGATTATTATTATTATCTGAAAATTCTGTTTTTTGCATATCAATTTTTAATCACATTTATGCAATAAAATATTTTGAACATAAATTCAAAATGTTTTCTTACTTTTAATCACAAGTTCTCCTAAATCCAAGTTTCAACATGCTATTTACAGTTTCTATATATGTTCACGTTGCAACGCGGTTGAAAGGATTTGTACAAGTTTGAGTTATGATTAATTTTTTGATGCAACTATATATTGTGACTTCCAAAACATTATGGTTTACAAAAAAGACAAAATTCATCTCTATTCAAAGTCCTTGGTGTATTACTCGTATATGTTTGAGATCTCGAAACATTATAAAACTATATAGGAAGTTTTCAAGTGTTATCGTTGCTCTAACAAATGTCAGAGGAGATGAGTGTCTCAACTAAGCAATGGTGAGGCGTAGTAAGATATAAATGATATATGATTATGATTTTTACTTTTTAAGTTTTTCACTTTCTTTTGACTTAGATTAATTTTGTGAGTGAATGTTTTATCCTTTTATGTCTATGGCATTTCATCTCTATTGTTGCAAAAATAATACATTCAGGCTCAGTTTCAATAGCAAACCAAATCAAACACCATGCAATCGAACGGCTCAAACCCACAACTTTTAATCGCTTTGGTTGCCCTCTTTTACCCACAAAGGATATGGTTATGGTGGCTACAATTAACCACAAAGGAAGAGAGAAGGAAAGCAATGGCTCAGCACTTTCGAAGAACGGCTGCCTTCTTTTCTCACAATTCAATTGTGCACACACAGTTCACAATAGCAAGAGGCACCGATATATAGATGTGGAAATTACTCCCATCCGTAGTTTTTAAATTCTCAATTCAAAAATCAGATTTGTAATTTTTTTGTTCAAAAATCAAATGATAATTTAAATTTTTAATATTATAAAATTAAATTAATTTAACTCAACACCCGCCTCCATGGACCCATATCCGCACCCACCTACCCCCATCCCCACAAAACCCTAATTCATCTTTAGTTATTGTTTCATTTTTCGCCCCCACTCCATAGACACGCCCACCCCATCCCATACTTGGCACCAGCGACCATCGCACGGGTCGACGGGGCATCATCGACATTAGACACATCATTGGTGACGTCATGCGCTGCGACAACGAATCAACAACCCGATTTCTTTTTCTGTTGGCGCGATCTCTCTCTTTTCTCTCTATTGGTGTTATCTGTTTAGGCGCTAACAAGTGAAAGCAGCGTTTGGTGGTGCACAAGCAATGATGGTGGTATTGGTGGTTCGCAGTAGTGCTAATTGTGTTGGTGGTTCACAGGAGAGCAGGTGGCGCAGTTTGGGTGTTGTTATTGGTAGTTGTGTTGGTATTGGTGGTGATGTTGTGGTTGTGGTTGTGGTGGCGGTGGCGATAGTATGGGACGAAGAGTATGTGATCAACAATTTGGATTTTATGACCAATAAATAATATGTGATTTAAAAGAATGCATGATTGTGACTAAATTTGAAATTGTGACTCTGAATTTGGTAAGTTGTGACCAATAAATTTGTTAACGTTGAAAAATAAATAGATAAATTTCAAGCTAACTTAGAGGATAAATATGGATTGATTAATATATAATCAAAGGATTACAGAAGGTAATACAATAGTTCATGTTCCTTATCAAAGTAGATATTTGAAATATGAGAAATATATGGGAATTTGTAATCTTCTTGGCCCCATTTTCTTTTTTTGTTTTTCGTCTTCTTCCACCTTTTATAGAAGAAAATATACATGTATCATGTACTTCATGTCTTGTCAATTGCAATTCCGAGTTGAAGAAGTACGCTTATTGGTGAAATTAGATTGGCTGCCGAGCTCAGTTTGTTAAGTCATTATGAGTTAAACCTGCAAGTGGTCCCTATTATTTAATGAATTACTTAGGGGAAGAAGCTAAAGTTTTTTATTGGAAGATTATGTGGGCGCTGATGTAAGACATTTCCATGTGCATTTTACTAATTGGTGGGTTATTATTTTGTCAGTTATCTTCAATCACTATATTTCCTTTAACCTCGATAAACTATACAAACTTCTTGTGCAAGCCAAACTATTGCCGAGCTAACCTTACTTCATCGAACTCACATTAACACTTACTCATCACGTATAATAATCCGAATTAATCGACCTCGGAGGTCGGGTGTCAATAGATACCCACCAAGTCAGTGCTAACCTAGGTGAAGGACTGACCTTAAAAGGCACAATTTCCAATCTTTGTACTTATTACAGCAATAAATGGTTTGAGCATGTGTCGCACCGTAACTTGTGTATGAGATGTAGAGCACGTGGGGTTCCTTCTTCTAGAAGCTTAAACTAAATGATGTCACTTCCTTAATTGAATCCAACCGTTTATTCATTTTTTATTCTTTTGTTTGGACGATCCAGATTCTGTCCTTTGATATTTCTTTCTTTTAAATGACTTTGACTCCTTTCATTCCTCACTTTTGCATACAAATCTCCAAGTTTTTGCTCTCAAAAAAATTTCTCCACATTGTTATTTACTTTTTTTAGTGAGGTCGACGTCGTTCAGGTATTCCCCTTTAATTGAGAATACCTTTCATTTCTCTGCGTACAGTCCTGGGGTAATCAACAGGAAGAAACTGTGTCATCTTCCTCCACTCCTTCTTTTAGTCTGTCCTCTGCCAGTTCGGACTGCCAAGAAGTTTTAACTCCTATTCCTATAACTGCAGTTTATCTACAACCGTCCCACGTCCCTAAAAACATGGAACAACAACGGGAGATGATAGAAATGAGGTCACAAGGGGGTAACGAGAGTAGGAATCAAGAGTTGGGGGCTAATTTCTATAGGTCAGTCATTACGGGGAATATGTTAGCCAACTTAAGGGCTAAATACAGTATACCCTGGACTGTAGAGTTAGTAATTCTCTCTCCCTTCGATCGAGCTTACACTCCTCCTACAAGATGTGTGGCTCTTAACTCACCAATCTTTCGGGCAAGATTGAGACTTCCTTTCCCAAGAATCATGTGGGAATTCTTCTCTTCTTGGGGAATAGCCCCTACCCAGCTCTGTCCAAATGGGTGGAGAACTTTAATCACGACCTTAATTTTGTGGAAACAACTAGGTCACATTGATCTGAGCGTATCCCAATTTAACTCCCTTTTTTACCTTTAAAGAGGATGGGAAAAATACTGGTTGTGGTGTACCAACGTTAGACCTGGGACGGGGGTCCTTTAGTTTTAGATAACCCCTCATCGATTAAAGGATGGAAAGAAGAGTTCTTCTTTGTCCTAGTAGAGTGATAGTTCCATCCTGTCGAGGTGAATAGAGAAGATATAGTCCCTACTCTCTATCACCCATTCTGTAAGTGATAATTTATTTTTACTTTTCATTTCATTTTCATACTCAAAGCTGCCTATTTAACTTTTATTGTTTGCTCTTGCATATTACAGACCTTCTCATCTGAGCTCGGTCATTCAAAGTAGGCAAACTCCATCCGAGCTCTCCCCAAAAGAAAGAGGTCCTGTAAATTTGTGATCTCAGACACAAATTTGTTTCAAGCAGGCATACTCGAGTCAGTACCATCGACCTTAGGTTCTTGCCAACCTGAAGCTCCTGCTTCCATACCTTCTGCCCCTATTTCTTTTCGTAAGTACATTCAAAATTCTTTCGATTTTTTTACTTCGGATATGGTGTTGATACCCTGATTTGATTCAGGTCAAAATCCAGATATGCCGAGCTTCAGAGCAGCGACAGAAGTAGCTGAAGCTGCTAATGCACAGATGATGGAAATTCATGTTGAAGTTGCATACCGACCTAGAGAGGTTGAGTCTGAGGCGGAGGTTGAGCAACCTCTAAAGTGACGTCGTTCAGCAGAGCTGCCAACCGCACCCATCCCTGTAGCTCCTTCCAGCTCTCCTCAACCCGTTCCTCTAGCCGTTCCCTTTGTTGCCACGACCTCTTCTTTGAGTCAAGAGAGGTGCCCAGATTTACAAAGGCCAAATGTTGAAGGTTTGGTGGGGCGCCGACCTGACATTTATCTTGACTTTCTCTGAGCTCCTTCTTCGACAATGGAATCGATAGCTGCATTTCCTTCCCCTTTAAGGGAATCAATAGCTCTGATGACTAGAAGCTAAAATGACAGGGAGCAGCAATTCTTAGCTAAATGCCAATTGGGGAGAATATCATCTCAGCCCAGCTCTACAGCCATAGGTCAATCCTCCACATGATGTCGGTGGCTGAGAAGGTGACCTTTTGAACTTGTTGATATTCCTTAAGAATTTTGACTTAATTATTGGGATTCGTAAAACAACATTTTTCTATTTTTCAGGTAAAGGCTGAGCTCAATAAAATGCTTGAGGTGAGAGATCGGTCCAACGTCCTCTTCAAGAAGGTGGAAGCGGAAAAGGCGATCTTTGCTGAGAAAGAGAAAGATTATGAAGATCGCCTGAATAAAATGGGAGAAGAGCTTAATGCCCATCTCACTTTGGAGCTGAAGCTTATGGACGATGTCAAGGCCCTGCAAATATGGGTGGAGAAGGCCAATGCACGGGCTGATAGTGAGAAAAGTCGAGCTGATGAAGCGACAGCTAGGGCAATTGAGGCTATAACAGAAGAAACCGAGCGCAAAGCTTCTAAAGTAGTGGAGAACTGGAGGGCCTCTCCTAAGTTTGATTCTCTTGCTCAGGATGCATATGTTTTGGCCTTAGGAGAAATTATTAAGTATATAAATAAAGAGCACCCAAACTTCGACACTGCTTTCTTGGTGGAGACGCATAAGGAGTAGAAGAAAGAGCTGGAGCAACTATCTAAAGCAGCCGGAGTTCGGATCTTCCCTACTGACAAAGATGCTATTCATGAATATGTTCCTCTCCAAGGCCCCCTAACCGAGTAGTTCATTTTGTACTTAATTTCTTTTTTCAAAAATTTCCTTTAAAAAATGTTTGTAATATTTTTGACTTGTAATGAAGTTCTAGTTTTCTTGTTTAAGTGTTTTTACTTCAATAATAATTTATTTCTTGAGATTTATATGCTTTTCTGGACTGAGTGTTGCAAAGCATGCAACCTTAGTTCAGGTCTCTTTACTAATAATATATACTTTTAAGACATCCTTCTAAGTGTTGCAGCACATGCGACCTTAGTAAGGTTGGTTTGCCTATAAGCAGATTTTAAATATTTCTTCATAAGAAGTTTCACTAAGTGTTGCAGTACATGCAACCTTAGTTCGGCCTGCTCATGAATAGGGCTTAAGTATTTCCTTATGGAAATTTTCACTAAATGTTGCAGCACATGCAACCTTAGCTAGGTCTGCTCATAAGCAGGGTTTAAGTATTTCCTTATAGGAATTGTCACCAAGTATTGCAGTACATGCAACGTTGGCTCGACTTGCTCATGAGCATGGCTTAAGTATTTCCTTATGGGAATTTTCACTAAGTGTTGCAGCACATGCAACCTTAGCTCGGCCTGCTCATAAGCAGTGCTTATGTATTTTCTTATAGAAATTCCCACTAAGTGTTGCAGCACATGCAACCTTAGCTCGACCTGCTCATGAGTAGGGCTTAGGTCAGTATGACAGCGAACCTGTATTTTAGAAGTATATATTTTATTACAAATAACATGTGATACAAAGCATAATCGTCATTTAACTGGTAATATTTTTTTAGGTGTTATGCGTTCCAGGGATACAGTAGAGGTCTTCCTTCCATATCTTCCAACTCATAGGCTCCTCTGAGTAGTACCTTGGTTACTTTGTAAGGACCTTCCCAGTTAGGTCCCAATGACCCAAAATTGAGTTCTCTTGTTGCTAAAATGACTTTCCTTAATACAAGGTCGCCAACCTCGAATTCTCATTTTTTAACTTTTTGATTGTAATACCTTACATTACGTTGTTTGTATACCACATTTGATTTCGGTCTCATTCCTTCTTTCCGCTATCAACTCCAGTTCTCCTCGTATCACTCATTCATTCCCATTTTCACAATGTGTCATTATCCGAGCATAGGGAGATTCTACCTCAAGTGGGATGACAGCTTCTACTCCAAAAGCCAAAGAAAAAAGGGTTTCCCCGGTGCTATTTCTGGATGTAGTGCGATAAGACCACAACACACTGGGGAGTTCCTCAGCCCATTCTCCCTTTAAAGCATCAAGTTTGGCTTTTAGCGTATGCTTGATGATCTTATTAATCCCTTCAACTTGACCATTAGCTTGATGGTGGTTTGGCGTGAAGAAGTACTTTTGTATCCCGAATTTTTCACAAAAGTTTGTGAAACGAACATTGTCAAACTATTTAACTTATGTATTGCTGTTATGGAAGAGTCTAAACCCATCTTACACCTTACGGATTTCAACTTAAATCTCTTTTAAAGAAAATATTGTGGATTCAAATTTTGGGGGATGCGATAGAAATTCGTGTGGGATAAAATGGGCTCAGGCTCTCCCAGAATGAACAATACGTAAATTAATGACTTGGGCACGAAGATCGGATCGTTACAATTATCATCCCATACCTAGATTAGATGACATGCTTAATGAATTTTATAGGTGATGTATTTTTGTCAAATAAATCTTAAAAGTGACTATTATCAAATTAGGATGAAAGAAGTAGATGAATGAAAAATTGCTTTTAAAATTGAGTATGGATTATATTAGTTGTTAGTTATACCATTTGGCATTACTAATACACCAGTACTTTCATGAGATTAATGAACCATGTATTATATACATTCATAGGAAAGTTTGTAGTAGTTTATTTGATGATATCCTAGTTGAATCCTAGTATTCAACAAGAGTTTAGATAATCATGTTAAGCATTTGAGATATGTCCTTGATGTTTTAAGACTTGAAAAACTCTGTATTAACTTTAAAAAATGTACCTTTTGCATGGAAAAGTAGTTTTCTTGATTTTATTAGTACAAAAGGTGTTGAGGTGGATGAAGAGAAAGTTAAAGCCATCAATGAGCGGCCAACGTTTAAAAACATCACTCGAATAAGAAGCTTTCATGATTTAGCTAGTTTTTGTAGTCATTTTGTTAAACATTTTAGTACACTTGCTACACCACTCACTGAAATTGTGAAAAAAATAGTTGATTTTCATGGGGGCATTGAATAAGAACATATATTTAATGTTATTAAGGATATGTTGCATTATGTACATATTTTAACACTGCTTAACTTTAATAAAACTTTTGAGATTGAATGTAATACCTCCGGAATAGGAATTGAAGCCGTTTTGATGAATGATAAGCGGCCTATAGCATTTTTCAGTAAGAAGCTAAGTGGGGTAACTTTGAATTACCTTATATATATGACAAGAGCTTTATACTCTTATTCGAGCTTTGGAGACGTGTCAACACTACCCTTATGGTAAAAGGAGTTCGTAATCCACACCGATCATGAATCATTGAAATATCTAAAGGGCTAAAATAAGTTGAATAAGAGGCATGCGAGATGGATGGAGTATATAGAGACTTTACTTGTCATTCGATATAAATAAGGTAAGGAGAACATAGTTTTTGATGCATTATCCATAACGTGTGTACTTCTTACTTTCTTAAGTGTCAAAATGCTTGTGTTTGAGTATATTAAAGATATTGATGCCAATGATGCATATTTTTCTACCAATATAATTCATGTGATAAGGCTGTCATTGAAAAATTTTACAAGCATGCCGGGTATTTAGTTAAGAAAAATAAATTATGTGTAACTAATTGTTCTATGTTTGAATTGTTGGTACGTGAAGCACATAGTGATGGATTGATGGGGCATTTTGGTATTAGGAAAATTTTAGAAATGTCGTATGATCATCTTTATTGGTCTAAAATGAAAAGAGACGGTAATCACATTTATAATAAATGTTTGTAAGAAGATCAAATCTAAGGTATTGTCATAGGAATTGTATAAACTCTTACTTGCCCCCTAGTGAACCATTGGTTGATATGTCTATGAATTTTGTATTAGGACTACATAGGACTAAAAGGGGGTAGAGATTCCATATTCTTGATAATAGATAGGTTTAGTAAGATGTCACATTTTATTCCGTGGCATAAAACTGATGTTTCAGGTAAGTATAATGTGTTTGTTATTTTTTAATGTTGCTGATCTTTTCTCTTTGATATAGGTGAAGATTCAAGATTGAATCCTCTTAAAGAGGGAGGGAATGATGAGTATCACAAAGGATTGGCTAGTGAAGATAGTAAGGATTCTTCACATATTTCGGATGGACCAATAACAAGATAAAGATCAAAAAAGATCAAGAGATCCATGCATGGACTGTCCATGCTACGTGGACCGAGAATTCAAGTGCAACGAGCAAGACACTAACTTTCAAGACTGACGTGAAGGAAGAACCAACTTTAGTGCATTTGACTTAAACTAAGGAAGGAGGAGTTGATCCAAGAAACTATGCCTAGGCATGGAATTAATTTCTTTGTCCACGCAACAACCAAAATTTCAAAACTCAAGGTCATATAAAACAACACCTACAGAAAAATAGGTATAATGAAAGAGCAATAGACGGACCGCTTGCAAAAATGAAATGGTCCCTCCATAACGCAACCAATGGACAATACCATGTGCACGCATGGTCATTTGGATGGAAGATAGGATTTTGTTTTTCAATTTGATTCGAACTCTATTTATTTAATTTAATATAGTTGTTTTCGAGTAAATTAGGGATTCTTTTGTATGCATGTGTAAGGCCTTATCATTGTATAAACAATTAATTTATGATTTGAGTGACTAATTACAAAGTGAGAATTCATTTTTAATCTTGTTCTTAATTGAACTATTCAGAACTTCTAAATTTTTTTCAATTTTTGTGGCGTTCAACCCTTTAAAGTTTGGTTCTTGATTCATGAAATCATTGGGTCAAGGTTCTAACTCTGGTTTTAGCTTTCCTGAGCTACGTGTATGGTTTAGATAACTTCAGTTAACAAACTAAAAATGTCATTTATGAAATCACATTTTTACCAAAGGCAAGTAAAATCAACCCAATTAAAAGAGTAATGTTATCTAGTCACATTGGAGTTATAACTCTAGTCTATGTGGCGCTATTGTGACATTAAATGATAAGTATAATCAAATGAGTCATTTAATTATACATTTGAATTAAAAGAGTAATGTTATTTAGTCCCATTAGAGTTATAACCCAAATCTATGTGGCGCTATTGTGGAATTAAAGGTAAAGGACATTTAAATGAGTCATTTAATTACACATTTCATTTAGCTTATCACCTGACATATAAATTGGAGTTATAAACCCAATATGACTAAATAGTATTATTCCAATTGAAATAGTGAGACATAATGTCAAGATTTGTCATACCAATACTAAACTCGATACTGCAGACTTAGTCTTAACATTTTTACATAGTCACAATACCACATCAACAAGGCTGAAACTTATGATATTCTGCACGAGTCATGCTAGACATTCAGGGCCCATGTAACCCTGGACATATAACTTAATTCTATTTTGCACATACATTTACGTATCTTCATGTATTTGTCACGTCATAAATTAAAGTATAATATTATCTAGTTCCCGTGGTGTTAAAATACTCATTTAAATGATAACATATGGTATCCATGTTTGACCTCCATTAAAATTATAATTTATTTTTCTCTCTTCTACCGAACCACACATTCTCCAATAAAATAATATTACACGCAATCCTAAAGTTTTTTCTTCCTTTTTAACTACATATTTTTCCAAAAAAAAAAAAATATTCCAACCATTAAAATTTCAAATAATGGGGGCCGAATGGGGGCTATGGTCATATCGCCTTACATTTAAATTATTCCATCATTTAGTCACCGTTTGATAATCATTATTTCAAAACTCTTTAATTCTCATACTCATTTTCAATCACATTTACACGATAAAATATTTTACATGTAAATTCAAAACTTATCCTACTTTTTAACGACACATTTTTTAAAAAATTACTATTCAAAATCCCATTTTCTCAAAATAATGGCAATCAAACATGGGCTAATTTCACATACTATTGTCACCTAAACTTGTGCTACACACCAGTGAGATTAAATAATACTTCTCCTAAGTTAGATGAAACATTAAACATGTACTAAACACACTACAAGAATTTTATGTTTCCCCTACAAAATTTATTTGTAAGAAAAGGTTTTTATTTGTGGAAAAAAAATCTTTGCAGATGAAAAAATTTTGTAGACACGTTTGTGGGGCAAACATTGAGGGAATAGGTAAAATACAACAAATTTTTGAAATTTGTGAGCTAAAGTTTTTTCCCTACAAACCATTTGGAGACAAATACAATATGCAACGTAAGTTTTCTCCGGACAAAATCATTTTTCTACTAAAGTTAATTTTGTTTATGAAACAATTTCCCTTTTCCCTATGAATTATATCGTGGGCTAAATCATGTTTTTCCTACAAATAATTTTTTGTATGAAAATAATATTTGTGAGCTAAGATATACACATTTTTCCCAAAAAATTAACTTTTATTGACAACATGGTGCATATTATTTTGTAGGCTCCCTGTTTTTCTCTACAAATAATTTTTTTGTGGGAAAAGCACATTTGTAAGCTATTATAAAAGAATTCATAAGGAAAACATATTTTTATATATTTTATTTTTTAATTATATTATAGTAATTTTTTAAACCTCATTCAAAATAATATAAAAATGTAAAAAGACAATAAGTTAATCAAAATATGTAGTGTCAATTAATGTAATACTAAATTCAAAATATTTCATCAAAACAAAAATAAAAACCATTCACCAAGCATGGTTACATCTAAAATTAAGAAGAGTATGGCAAACATACTCGGTATCTATTATTATGCACCCAAAAATATAACTCTTCACCCTCGTAAATTAGATACGTAGATGATCCTATTCTCTTCATCCTCAATAGCCCCTCGAGTAGGAAGATCATCAGAAATCCCTGACAAGTGTCCTGCACCCAAGGGCGGACCCAACACCCCCGCGGCCGCCCTTGCTGGGTTCGTCGGAACCTTTAGCCATCTCGCCGTCCACCGGGAGAAGAAAGATGAAGAGTAGAAGACGTTGTAAATTTCTTCCCCATTTTTTAATGTTTCATTTGTTTAATTGTTTGGGCCTTATTTAAAAAAATTAGGCCCAATTAATTAGCCCAATCCTGCAATCCATGGTTGAAATATGAAAGTCCATTGCCATTAGGTCCATTAGCCACAACAACCAAATCAAATTCATTTTGGTCCGGTAGAGGGAGACAGACGACTGTGAGTCTGTGACGAGGGCGAAACTGCAGTGTGAGGGGGGCCCTGCCTGGCTGTGAGTCTTTGACACCGTCAAGACAAGTGGACGGAGTCAGTGTTACGGAGGAGTGAGGACGGTGGTGCAATAGCCAATAGCTGGAGGCTGGTCTGCTGGAGCTTCGTCTTGTCTGCGGTCTCAGCTTCTCAGGTATGCCGGTATGCGTTCTAACTTCTGCCTGCCTATAGCCTGCAGGTATTACTTATTAGCTCAAAAATCTTGCCTTGTTATTTGCCTATTTCCTATTTTCTACTTGCAACTTGCTAGTGGCTAGTGCTTGTGCTGTTGTGAGCCTGTGACTTGTGCATTCTGTATTTCCTATTTGGGTGTATTGACTGCATTCTGTATTTCTATTTTTGAATTGTGTATTATGATTTGTGATTTGGGAATTTAGGGTTTTAGAATGGTGAAGATGTATATAATTTTTACGTTTTAGTGTGTTTACATATATATTGAGTAATTTTTAATATTATTTAATTAAATATTAATAAAAGATCTCACTCTTACGATCGCTGATTGTTGACGTTGACGGGTCAACGTCCGCCCGGGCTGAGCTTTAATGTCGGGTTCGCCACTGCCTACACCTACACTTGAAAAACCAATAATAAAAATCGAACATGTAAATGAACTTCATATAGTAGGAAAATTAACTATTAACAAAATAAAATTCCTACGATCAGAACCTTCTATTTCATTGTCCAATGCACCGTCATTTTCTTCAGCTCTATGAACATTTTTACTTTCTGCTGTGCCTATCACATGAGTTTTGCATTTCTTTTAAATAGTTGCTCTTTAGACAATAGTTGTAACACATTTAATTGAAAAAACATAGTCTGTCAATTGTGTCACAAACCAGACAAAATAATGTAGCGAGTATTATTTACAGTAAGCAATTACAAGGATGAGATTTGTCACTAGAATTAAAAGAAAGGAGGAAAAGAAAGAAAGAACTAAATTAAAAGGTACCATATGAGATATGAAAATACCTCGTAAAAATCCACAGTAAGCAATTACTAGGATGAGAAACTTAGATTAAAAGTGTTCTTTAGATTCTTAAAGGTTGCATGTGCAAGATTGACATTCTTAGGAAAGAAAGAGAAATAAACATGGAGGAGTGTTGTAACTCGAAATACAAAAAAATACTCAAGAACGCAAGAAACCGCTTAAGAATTAAAATATCAACACAGGATCATCAACATCAAGAATTGGTTATGTTTGGGCTCAGAACAACAATGTACCCTTCTGTTAAAAAAATAGAATATCCACAAAACCTTAACCTTCAAATGGTGAACAAACGCAGCAACTTCAATGGACCAAGAACAAACTAAATGATCCCAATAAACCTTTAATCAAAGAATCAAAGAGACTCAAAACACACGGACTCACTCCAAAAAAATCAGAAATTTTAAGGTTACACAAAGTAGATGAAAAAGGAATGAGAAGACACACGCAGAGAAAAAAAAAATTCCAGAAGCCTCACACGCAGATCAGATGAAAACCCAATTAGAGTAACCAATCATGACACTTAAATATGAATCCATCATCACCGTTGATTTCAATTAGTGATCAACAGTCCATAGCAGCACATGTGTCATCCTCATTTGGGCTCAGGTTTAAGCTTATTCCATTTTGTATCATCTGACAATGGTGGATATAATACCAACAAGTGGGCTTAGCCCAATTTCATCATAGCCCATGGATTGGACCATTTTAAATGGCATCACAACCCAATAAATCTCCCCCCTTGATGTCAATGATAAAAATACAAAGTTAAAACAAAATTGAACTCTTTAGAACACTTAATATCAGTTTCTCTATGACCATCAACACCAAGTTGACTATTCCTGCATCATCACAAGATTACCTAGTATCAATTCTTAGCATTTGTAAACATGATTTAAACTTGTTGTGAGGAAGTACCTTGGTTCCCATATCAGCAGGATTGAATTGTGTTGGGATTTTTTGAAGCAATATGGACTCTTTTTGAATTTTTTTTTCTAATGAAGTGCATCCTAACATCTATGTGTTTAATTCTTTCATGAAAAACAAGGTTTTTACATAAATAGATGGCACTTTGACTATTAGAATAAACTGCTAGAGGATTAACCAATTCATTTAATTTACATAACAAACCTTTAAGCCATAAAGATTCTTTAATGGCTTCAATACCAGCCACATATTTTGCTTCTCTGGTAGATAATGCAATGATATACTGCAATTGAGACTTCCAATTTATGCAAGTATCACACAAAGTAAACATATAAGTTGTTGATTTTCTATTTTCTCTATTACTAGTATAATCAGAATATACATATTCTCTCAAGATATCTCCCTCTTTACGAAATTTAAAACACAAACCTAAATCGGCAAATCCTTTTAAGTATCTCAATAGCCATTTTAAGGCAGCCCAATGTTCAAGACTAAGATTTCCCATAAATTTACTCAAAATACTTATAGCATGGGCACCATTAGGTCCAGTACACACTATAGTATACATTGTGGACCCTATAACATTAACATATGAAACTTTTTGAATGTATTTAATATCAGATTTATCGTGAGGACATTGATCTTTACTCAGTTTAAAATAACTAGCAATAGGCAAAGTGACAGACTTGGATTCATGAATAGCAAACTTAAATAACACATTTTTCACGGAGTCGGATTGTAATTAAAAAAGGGACTATTGGGATCTATTCATTTCAATATCCATTCCTAAAATCCTTCTAGCATAACTTAGGTCTTTCATTTTAAATTCAGCACTTAAAGCTCTTTTAATGTCATTAATATCACTTATATTTTGTCCTATCAACAACATATCATCCACATACAAAAGCAGATAAACAATAACAGAGTTGCTGTCATTCTTTTTAAAATAGAGACAATGATAAAAGAACTTCTTATAAAGCCAACAGACGACATAAAATTGTCAAATCTCTTGTACCATTGCCTAGGTGATTGTTTTAGACCATATAAAGATCTTTTTAAAAGATAAACATGATTAGGTCTTTTATTATCAATGAGACCCTATGACTGACCCATATAGATTGTCTCATCTAAGTCACCGTGTAAGAAGACAATTTTAACATCCATTTGTTCAAGTTCTAAGTCATATTGTGAAACCAAAGCAAGTATGACTCTTATTGAAGTATATTTGACAACACGGTAGAATATTTTATTGTAATCAATGCCAGGTTTTTTAGTAAATCCATTTACCACTAATATGGTCTTAAATCTAAGGTGTTGTTTAGGAGAATTTCCCTCATTAATACTATAGATCCATTTACAATCTACTAAAAACTTATTCTCAAGTTTGGGAACTAACTTCCAAGTATTATTCTTCAAAAGGGACTTCATTTCTTCTTCCATAACAAACTACCACTCTTTAAAGAGTTGACAACTTACAGCTTCCTCATAAGACTTAAGTTCTTTAAAGGCTAAATCTTGATATGATATGACAGTAAAGGATAGATAATCATTCATCCTAGGAGGTTCTCTTATCTCCCTTCTTAATAATTACCTAAAAGAATTGTCCAAATTACTAATATATTCATGACCAGTGCCTTTATTAGGTTCATGAGAATCTGAAATATCATCAATCTCTTCACCAATTTCATCTACATCCTGATCCTCATTAATTAGTTCAAGTGAGGACCCCGTTCCACCTACAGCCTAGCTTTTTTCTCCTTTTCATTCTCAAGGACATCATTTAAAACCCAATCACTCAAACAAGGCATCTTAGCTTTATTAAATGTGACATTTCTACTGGTTATCATCTTAAATCCCTTATTCTCTCTAACTCAAAGTGTGTATCCTTTTAACTCTTCAGGGTATCCCATGAATGCACATTTCTGGGGACCTAAATTCCAATTTTCCCAAACTTTAATGAGAGTAGGCAACATAGCCAAAAGTTCTAAAGAAAGTATAATCAACCAGTTTACCTGACCATACTTCCTCAGGTGTTTTCGCATCTAAAGAACTAGTTGGGGTTCTATTCACAATATATACAGTTGTCATAACGCCCTCACCCTAGAGAACTTTTGGAACTCATGAACTGATCATCATACATCTTACCTTATCTAAAATAGTTAGATTCATCCTCTCAGCAATACCATTTTGTTGAGAGGTATATGGAACAGTCTTATGTCTTAAGATCCCATCATCTTTACAAAGTTGATCCAATTCAACATTACAAAATTTCAGGCAATTGTCTATCCTTAAAATTTTGATCTTTTTATCAACTTGATTTTCAATTAAAGTTTTCGAAGTTTTAAACTTTTCAAAAGTATTATATTTTTGTTTCAAAAGGAATGCCCAAACTTTTCTTTAAAAAACATCAATGAAGGATAAACAAATATCTATTTCCACCTTGAGTGGTGGTAAATGATGGGCCCCACATGTAGAGTGTATATATTCCAGGATAGATGCAGTTTTATGCTTCCTAGTATTAAAATGAAACCTATGTTGTTTACCTAAATTGCAGTTTTCACAGAAAGGAACTTTAAAAATAATATCTCTACCAAATGTCCCTTTTTATATTAAATGTGCAGGCCTTTCTCACTAACATATGCCAATCTGTTATGTCATTTTAGAGTTGCATCAATTTCAGCACTAGAGGAATCAGTAGTGTAACTTAGAACAACACTGGCTCTAGTGACATATATACCATTTCTTTTGGTACCTTTGAAAATAAATAAAGAACCCTTAATTACTTTCAAAAAACCATTTCCAATTCTACCTTGCAGGCCTATGTCATCTAGATTACCTATTGAAATTAAGTTTATATTCAAACCAGGGACATACCTTAACCTTTATAGAGTAAAGATGTATCCATTTTCAAATTTCAAAGTCACACTACCAATTCCCTTAATTCTACAAGCAACATTATTATCCATAACAACCTCTCCTCCATCAAGATATTTATAGTTTTCTAACCAAGGTCTCCTAGAGGTCATATGGAAAGTGCAACCTGAATCTAGAATCCACTCAAAATTCTAATAACTGTTATCTGCATAATTTGCAGCATTCAGATCAGTGGTTGATTCTGCCACAACATAGACATCTACATTCTTATCATTTAAGAGTTCAACAACATCTCCCTCATCTACTTTTATCTCTTTCTATTCATTCTTTTTCTTATAACAGACATTTATATAATGTCCTTTTTTCCACATCGATAATACTCCCTATTTCCATTTCTAGAGTTTGACCATAAACCTTTCTTTCCCTTTCTTCTTAGAAGTACTATTCCCTTGATTACTTTGACTGTCCTTACTTCAAGATTCAAACAATAATCGTCACAAAACCAATATCTCCCAAAGAATCACCACTAGAAACCACGATCCGTCAACAATAGATCTAAGGTTTTCTCCAACCATCAGATCTTTTCAGGTCTGGTTGTGAAAATTAATTTCCACAAATAGATACCACTGTTATAACTCAAAATATAAAAAATACCCAAGAACGCAAGAAAACCCTTAAGAATTAAAATATCAATAAGGAATCGTCAACATCAAGAATCGATTATGTTTGGGCTCACAACAACATTGTACCCATTTGTACAAAATAGAATATATACAAAACCCTAACCCTCAAATAGAACGAACAAACGCAACCACTTTAATGGACCAAGAACAAACTAACTAATCTCAATTCTAAACCTTTAATCGAAGAATCACAAAGACTCAAAACACACAGGCTCACCCCAAAAAATCTAGAGATTTTAGGGTTACACAAAGTAGACGAAAAAGGAATTAGAAGAGACACACAAAGAAAAAATTCCACAAGCCTCACACGCAGATCACATGAAAAATCAATTAGAGCAATTACTCATGCCACTTAAATATGAAGCCATCATTACCTTAGATTTCAGTTAGTGATCAAGGGTCCAGAGTAGCACACGTGTCATCCTCATTTGGATTCGGGTTTGGGCTTATTCCATTTTGTGTTATCAGACAATAGCATATATAACACCGGAAAGTGGCTTAGCCTAATTCTATCATAGCCCATGACCTGGACCATTTTAAATGGCATCACAACCCAATAATGAGGATTTCATGTCATTTTGGTGCCCTAAATTTTCCTTTGGCTATAGTGTAGCTGCCTGATTTGGTCCAGACCACTAATAGATTATCATAGAAGGATAAATTTAGAACCTAGATTCTCTGATGTATCATGTCTTGTTGTATTCTACCAGTTTTTATAATCGGACTTGGGAAGATCTAGTTCTTGTAAAATGGGAGAAAAATTAATTGTGCTATGCTTAGAATTTTGGGGGTGGGGAGATTGTGTTGGAAAAATTTCGAGTATAGAGTGACAAACAACGTCAGGAAATACTTCAAATCACCTTTAGAATAACGATAGGAAATGGACTCCAAATAAATCCTCCAAATGTGCAGTATAACAGCAATAATATCAAAGTCGAGGCAAGTGTTGAACACTTTGTCCTTAAGTCAAATTTCCCCCACAATGATGCCTACGGTTTATAGCAATCAACTCCGAAGATATAACGACTATCTTCTTGTATGAGTAGCACTACAACACACAAGAAACGGCGAACCAAAACTTGGTTTACGAACTTCGATATACAAGTGAAGGAAACCAGAATTTATGCAACAAGAATGCAAGAAATTGGTTGAGAAATGAGAGAAAAATGAATGTTATATGATTGCATATCATTGGTGTGAAGATTGGGACATCCCTAGGGTCCTATATACAGAGGATGAGGGGTTGTGAATGAAATGTCGCGCCCCCAAGCTCAATAACTCTTGCCAAAGGTCGTCCCATTCACTATCGCTAGCCGTCGCCATAGCCTCGCTCGAGTGATAAAAATAGTGGCTTTTTCGCTAGCTTGTCGCTCGAGGGACAGTCTAACCATAAGCTAGCAACAGCTTTAGTCAATTTTCCAGACAGCTTCCTCTATTTTTCTTCCCAACTTTGGACCACAATTTCTCACAACCTACTCAACTTGTGGTAGAAGCACTTTAAACCACAAGTTATGGCGAACTTTCAACGGAGTTTCTCTTTACAAAGAAGAAAATGCTTTTTGAATGAATTTGGAAGTGATTTGCAAGAGTTTTTATGCAATACTCAATGCAAATATAGTATCGAATGCCTAATAGACGTTCAAGACGTCCTATATATAAAGGATGAGGGGTTATGAATGAAGTGTCGCGTCTCAAACTCGGCAACTCTTACAAAGGTCTCACCATTCATTGTTGCTAACAAGTCGCCATTGTCTTGCTCGAGCGATAAAAAAAAGTGACTTTGTCGCTAGCCTATTGCTCAAGTGACAATCCAGCGTCGGTCTAGCAACACACTTAGGCAAATTTCTGACAGTTTCCTCTATTTTTTTTTCAACTTGGGATCGAAATTTCTCATTCGTCCGGAATTGGTTTTGAAATTCCAAATATACCATAACGATCTATTACGAGTAGAACAAGTTGGTCTATTTACTTTTGTAATTTGACCATCGGATCAAGTCTGAATATTTGGCTGAAGTCGACACGAAAGTCACTTTTCCAAGTTTTTGGTTTTATCACTTAACCAAATTTCAATCTTTCAAAATCAATTTCCAACAATCCCTCACATGAATGGAAATTCTGTGATATGCACAACAAATGCAAATGAATATAGACTCTAACAACGGAGTTCATGTGACAAGTCATAGCATCAGAATAGGTGGCTTGTGTCTTTAAACCTTCCTTAGTTGAATACAATTGAATTTACTAGGCTAGTTGGTGAACGTAATGTCTTGAACCATCCAGTCGTTTATGTAAATTCAGGCAACTGTACCAACACCATAACTCATCTAACCATTTCGGTTCTCATGGTTGTGTCCATTTTGGCCTGAACAGCTTTTGGTTTCGTAAGTGCTTTCGAAGAATTAAGCCTCAAATTCTCGTAGAAGCGGCCCCACTTCTCACTTACATAGGTGATTTCCTACCTTTCTTCTTCAAGGTACAAGAATCATTAAAAGTTTTTCATTTGTCCTTATACATGCTTATCATAGCACTTTTACACTTTAGGAATGGGAATAAGTGTTTCACCCCCAAATTGTTTATGACTTAGTTGTACCATTGAACCAAGATCTTGGGATCTCCAATTTACAAGGTTGGATTTCCGCCATGATGAGTCTTATTCGATAGGCTTTAGGCCCATTCCCCCTCGAAAGATGGTATACGGACTCACCGGTATTCTTGGCTAGATGTACTCCCAAGTCAATTGTTGTCTTAATAGGATTATCGTCATACGCCTTAAACTTATTAAGTATAGTCTCAATATAATGTGATTGAGACAATGTCAATACAATGTATTCCCTAGATATTTTAATCCCTAATATGACGTATGCAACTCTCATATCTTTCATGTAAAAATGTTTTGTTAACATTTTCTTCGTTGAGGAAATGATATTCAAGTTATTTCTCATTATTAACATATTGTCAAAATATAGGCAAACGATCACATATTCGTTAAGTGTGGTTTTAACGTAGACACATTTGTCACATTCGTTGATCTTGAAGCCATTTGACATCATAGTTCTTTCAAACTTCTCATGTCATTGCTTCAGTGCATGCTTTAATCTATAAAGCGACTTTACAAGTTTACACACCTTCTTCTCGTTTCCCAGGGCAACAAACCCTTCCGGTTGTTCCATATATATTTCTTCTTCTAATTCACCGTTTAAAAATGCAGTCTTCAAATCCATTTAATGTATTTTTAAATTATGCAATGTCGCAATTGCAATCAAAACACTTATAAACGTGATCCTTGTCACAGGTGAATAGGTGTCGAAGAAATCTAGGCTTTCTTTTTGTCTATACCCCTTAGCTACTAGTCTATCCTTGTATTTATTGATTGATCGATCTGACTTCAATTTCTTTTTGAAGATCCATTTGCAGCTTAAAGCTTTGTTTCCCAGAAGAAGATCAACTAACTCCCAAGTGTGGTTGTTCATG
>CAIGRL010089863.1:0-10485 GCA_903798325.1 Fraxinus xanthoxyloides
CAATTATTACTTTTTAATTTTGGCATTTTTATTATTTTTAACGACAAATTTGACGGTAGAGGATTTACGCACAAAATGTTTCAAATAGTTTTCTGCGATTTCCAATAGGTAGGAAGGTATATCACAAATGGAAACGTTTCTACGAGGGTTTTCTGCAATTAATCCTTGTTTATACCTCTGAATTACAAAAAAAAAAAAAAAATTATTTACGTGTTTTTTTTGAAGATTAAACGGACTGCTATCCATTAAAATATATTGAATTTTCTCTTTTGATTTTTCACAAATGATATATAGATATTAAAAAAAATTCCAAGGTTTGTGGATAGAAGTTTAAAATTATATTTTTTTAAACTTTTGAGCAATAAATCAATTTTTCATTTGAAATTTTGAGACGCTCATACCTGTTTAGTTTCATTTTTGGTCAATATAAAGCCATGGCCTAGTGGTTCAAAGCTTCTGATATGTACAAGAGGTTCTCGAGAATAAAACCCCACTGAAATTCTGGAAAAGTACAGATAAACTCCAGGTTAAAAGAACCAAATTGCCAGTCTTATATCAGAACCGATTTTAATAACTGTTCACTTGCTGATTGGTCTATATATACCAACCAGACAGGACCAGGATCTGGTTCACTGGTTTCCTGGTCAAACCGGCCGTCTGGGTTTAATAACTATGGAACGATCCACTACATATCCTCTCCCTCTCACACACAAAGAGCACAACAAATGAGAAGACAAAACCCAAGTACACAAAACACACTACATGAAAAATAGGGATGTTAACATCATGATAACATCAGAATAGTGTCTAGCTACAACAATATTTTTTTATTTTCAAGCTTCTGATTGTACTTTCACAAAGTCCAAAGGTACATGACAAATAGAGTTCACTTTTAGATGCTAGTCTGTTTTACTTCCTGACAAACTTCCGACTTAGTAACCTATTTTTTTTCAAAATCAGACCAGACATCAGTAAAAGGGTCAAGGGTCGAAGGTTCAACCAGGGTCAAACCGAAAGTAAATTTTATATACTTTCATACATCATAAAAATCTTACAAGTACAAGCAAAATCCAATATTCAATCAACTACACGAACTCCATAGTCCAACTAATTGTTAATCTTATTTCTGTTTAATATTATGAAATAGGCTAATTAACATATATGCTAATTTGTAATTTGATGTTAATAATTGAGTTTATTCATTGTTTATTCACAATTTAAATTAGTCAAACTATTGAAATAAAAAAATTAACAAATAATTTGAATAGCATAAAGTAAAAGAATTTGGAAGGCCACAAATCGTAGAGTTCTAGGCCCAACAAGGGAGTTCAAAGTTACAAGGCATAAAAAAGCCTTGCTCTCTTGATTCTTTAAGGGCATAAACTTACGAAAAAAGAATGGGGAAATACAATAGAGAAAGGGAATATAATCCAGGGAGAGAAGGAAGAAAACCAAAGGGAAAATCCTGAATTAGACTTTAACCTTACAGCAAAACAAAGGTAGTAAAGAAATAGTTGAAGGGAGATGAATATTACAAAGAAGCAATAAAATTTTCATCCCAGATTTCAGAGGTTCCAATTTAGAAGATTCTAAGAGCTTTGTAACCGATTTTTTTTCCCACAAAACAAACTGGTCTTACGATTTTTCCCAGTTAGATGGCCAGTTGACTGAGTTTAGCACCAGTTCTTAATCAAACAGTTTTTCATAGGTAACCAGACTGTTTCCTAGTTTTTCCGGTTGACTGTGGCCTAAAAAACATAGTTAATAACCAGAGAACTTGTCAAGTTGGACAAAAAAAAGTAGTTAACATACAATAAAGCTACATTTCCATGATGATTTTTAAGCTTTAGAATGATACTATTCATAAAGTCCGAAGGTACATAACATAAACTGAGTTCGGTTCTAGAATGCTACGGTCTGCTTTCTTCCGTTCAAAAATAAGGCAAACATCCAGTTCCTTTCTAAGAGATACAAAAATGGATACATGCACGAGAAAGGGAAATTTGCATAGTAACTTTCCTCTTGCAGGTTTTTATGGCCCAGTATTTGGTAAAATTGTAAGCATTCATAAATCACAAACAATTTTCTATTATAGCATCGTGGGATTAAAGTTATTTACTCTAGAAAAGCAACATGTTTACATCTATTCCAGAGAAAGAAAATACACATGACAAGACACGCAGAGAGAGAGAGAGAATGAGTTTAAAAAATGTTTGGCCCATGAAATAGGAATACATAAAAGCCTATATAAAATTGCGGAAAAGATTAAAAAAAAAGAAAAATAAATAAATAACCAGAACCAATTATTCGGACAAGAAATCATAAAGTTAGGACAAAATACAGACAATACTATGATAATCATTGTTAACTCACCTTAGTGTCTGTTTCCATCTGAACAGGCTTATCCCCTGACTCGGGAACACCGTTTTCAGCTCCAGGGGCATCAGCTTTAGCATCTTGAGTATTTACGTCAGTTTCAGGAGCACTTGGCGGCAAAGTATCACCAGGAGCCTCATTTGTTTCCATATTTGTCGGTTTCTCCACCGACTCTTTTACAACTGGCACTTCTACTTCTTCCTCTTCCAAAAGCTAATTCAAATACCAAGAAACATCATCTACAATCAAAAATATCAAGATTTGTACAATCATAGAAAGTTAAAAGATCTTCATGAGAGAACTTACAGTAGCTGACTCAACCGAGACAATACCATGAAAGCTTAGACGTATTTTGACCTTCAGTTTTAACCGTTCTCCATTTGAGGATGGGAACGGTCCAATCTTGAACAAAAAAAATAAAAATAAAAAAACAAGGGCAGTGTTAAAACACAAAAAAAATTGTCCAGGCTACCCTGTGAATGGAATGAATGGCTATCATATAAATTACCATGTAAGTGCTTATCTTAGCCGGTGCCTGCAATTCGCTAACATCAGCATATTGAACATCGATTGTGAAAGTACCAGATCTGTAGAATGTCAGAGCCTTCATACTTGGTATCGGATTACCCTTGGGGAACACAACAGTGATCTGCTGATTATCCACAGCTCCATTCTGTGTGTCTGGAGCAGAACCTTTCCATGACAAAGCAATGGGAAATGGGAAGCTCTCATTGACCTGCACAGAAAAACGTTGACCAGGTTTTAATCCAGATGCCGTGTAGTAATGTCCGCTAAATTCAGACAGCAAGATTGTTTGACACAGAGTTTTAAATCACATTTATCTAGCATCTTGTACAAAGAAATTGTAATAGATATGCATCAGTACCCTAATGAGACTGTAGTGCACTGTAGATTTCGTCCAATCCACACACACCCTTTGGTTGCTCGTTCTAAGGTATTAGTCATAACAAGAACACATGCAACATAAGCAATTGTAAGGCACCTTCCTAGAACTTATACTTCACACCACTATCTCCATCTCTATCATGAAATAGCACAGTTCATAACGATTCACATTTTAAATGGATTTATAGCAACCCAGAACTTTTAACCATCACAAAAGAACCTATGACCCTTAGAAGTTTAATCTTTTCCTTAATCTTTTTCTTTTCATAACTAAAAGTCAGCTTCTAAGTGCATTTTTGGTTTTTGTGTATAAGCGCATGCTTGAGAAAGAGAAAACTTAAAAGGCATTGTGACTAGTATGCATTAAGGGACCGTACATGATTGTCGTGGCATCAATTATAAGAATCATTACCTGGAATTCGCGAACTTTAAATGTGGGACTAAGAATAGCACATTGTAAAGCACATCCTTTGGCAACACTTTCACTTGCATTCATTGTACGCCTGGGCTCCTTACCAAAGAACTCTGTCAATATCTTCATAATAGCAGGAACTCGAGAGCCTGAACCAACGACCTCTACTGTATGAATATTCTCGACAGTAAGTCCAGCTTCTGCGAGAGCCTTCTCCAATGGCTTTTTAACACGCTCCAATATTGGAACACTAATTTGCTCAAATTCCTCTCTCTTAATGTGACCTCTTACATCCTTTTCATCCATCAAGCACTCAATGTTCAAAGGTGCCTCAGGATTTGCACTGAGAACCTTTTTCAACTTCTCACAAGCAGCACGAAGCCGGAGGCAAGCCCTGGCATTCTGGAAGACATCAATCTTGTATTCCTCCTTGAACTTTGCAGCAAAGTGCTGGAAAATAACTTCATCAAAATCCCTTCCGCCGAGGGACCTGTCAAAAGAATGGGCCAATATCTTCAGCTGACCTTTCTTTAAAGCAGCAATGCAAACTTGCATACTACCGTGCCCAACATCAACAAAAGCAACATGTAATGGGTCATTCTCGGGTAAGTCGGTCTTGTAAATACCATAGGCTAAAGCAGTAGCAGTAGTCTCATGAAAAAGCCGGAGAGGGTGCAAACCAGCAATTGTTGCAGCATCTATAACCGCTCTCCTCTGAAGGTCAGTGAAATAAACAGGTATCCCAATGCAGCAATCTACAACTGCTGCATTCAAATTCTTTTCAGCAATGCTCTTCAAATCTGAAAGAACCATTCCCAGGACCTGGACAGGTGTAAACGTCCTCATTTCTCCCAAATATCGTGCATGGATCAAAGGATATCCATCAGGCCCTTCGGTCACAGAAAAAGGTAATGACTTGAGATCCTGCTGCAACTCGGGATCTGAAAACTGGCGTCCAATCAACCTCTTTATTTGGGATATTGTATTTTTGGGATTCATCATGCTCGAAGCAGCTCCTGCCGTTCCAAGGAATCTCTGCTTGTCACCAAAGCATACGACAGCAGGAGTCTCACGCTTGGACTCATCATTAAGAACAACATCAATACCTCTTTGCCTTGCAACGGCAACCACACAGCTCTCATTCCCAAAGTCAAAACCCACCACACTCATGTTTGCTAGACTGAGCAAAGTTGCAGAACGAGTGTATCAAATTCAACAAAATACCCAACGACCTGAAGACCAAAAATTATCACATTTAATGTTTCATCAAACTTGGCCAGTTCTCTTTCCTCTTTTGAACAAACGCAGCCATAAAACAACTGAGTAATTTTGCTTTAGCTACACGACATCATCTAATATGTGTGTGCATGACATCAGTGATGACAGCTTGACAATAATAAAAGCAAGACAACTCAGAGAGCCCTGCATGTGGCGATACTACAACTAGTGTAGAGTTTCCATCTCATATTCAGATTCAACCTCAATCTACTTAATACGTTGTAATCCACATTGACTTCATGCATTGCGAGATTGAAAATTACGGTGCTTAAAAAACACCACCTATTCAAGTAAATCTGGAAACTGCCGCACACTTCTTATTACATGTATGGATTGACATAAAAAGAACAGTGAAGTTAAGGTCATATTAAACTAAAATCAATCATTTCCTTGTATACGCCAATTTCATTGAGTTCTCCAGACAGTAATACATAACGTGTTAAAATCAAGAAATTTCAAAAGTAGCATCAAATCAACTAAAAAAACCTCGTGGGAGGCAATATCCTTGTTATTTCCTCACAACCAAACCCACGGAATAAGATCCATAAAAAGAGGGAAAAAATTCGCATGTGCGTGTTAATTTGAAATCAATAATGGATTAAGTAGCTAACAGATTCGAAAAGGATTAATATCTTATTAGATCTGATAATTTTACCCAGAAAAATAGAAATTGAGATTCAAAAAACACAGTACCTTAGGATAGATCAAGTGCGCCGCGGCGTAAGAGAGGATTTTCTAGAATTATCTTCAGATTCGTACAAAATAAAAAGGGTTAAAAAACTCTCCTCTCTGTATTTGTTTGATACGTGTGGTTTTGTGGAGAGGCTGTATACATTACACAGTTTACTCTCAATCGCAGCCGCTTCTAGAAAGATCTTCCTGTTGTGAGATTTCTTTCGTGTGTGGGC
This sequence comes from Fraxinus xanthoxyloides, assembly GCA_903798325.1. NCBI lineage: Eukaryota > Viridiplantae > Streptophyta > Magnoliopsida > Lamiales > Oleaceae > Fraxinus > Fraxinus xanthoxyloides. The sequence goes on from CAIGRL010089863.1 coordinate 5,881, forward strand.
TTCTCGGGTCAGGAACCTATGGCCCATGGCTTTCTTGGTTTATTTATGTGCACGTCTAGCTAAGCCTCAAATATAAGCCCTTACATTATCGAGAACAATACATAACTCCTAATTTTAAAAATTAAATTTCGTAAATAACAAATTTATTAAAATATTTCAAAAATCAGGTGGCAAAAAGATTTATTAAATATTAAAATATAATATAATATACATTAATTATTTTTACTCATGTCACCTTACCTANGAGAGGCTGTATACATTACACAGTTTACTCTCAATCGCAGCCGCTTCTAGAAAGATCTTCCTGTTGTGAGATTTCTTTCGTGTGTGGGCTTCTCGGGTCAGGAACCTATGGCCCATGGCTTTCTTGGTTTATTTATGTGCACGTCTAGCTAAGCCTCAAATATAAGCCCTTACATTATCGAGAACAATACATAACTCCTAATTTTAAAAATTAAATTTCGTAAATAACAAATTTATTAAAATATTTCAAAAATCAGGTGGCAAAAAGATTTATTAAATATTAAAATATAATATAATATACATTAATTATTTTTACTCATGTCACCTTACCTACCACATCATATCACATCACTACACCACCTTTCCACCGGAGACGGCCATCAGCTCGGCGATCACTCAGGCAACTACTTCGGCGGTTGCTCCGGTGCCTTAAAGATTTTCAAAAAATTAAAAATTGAAAATCATACTCCCACCCCCATGGATCCACCTACCACCACCACCTCATCCCTGTCTCCACCTCCTAAAAAATTATCGGGAAAATTTCAAGTCACTTTATATAATCAAACCGCTGACACATGTCATCCGTGAGTAATTATGGTCGAGTTTGTATTCAATGTGACTAATTGTGATTAAATTTGTGTTCAGTGTGACTGTCTGTGACTAATTGTGACCAAGTTTGTATTCAATGTGACTAACTATGACCAAAATTGTGTTCAGCGTGACTATCTGTGACCAATTAAATCTTAATTGTGACAGTATGTGATCAAGTCACAATCGATCACAATTAACACAAACTCAATCACAACCAATCGCAGTACAACATATTTGGTCACAAATGATCACCACAATCCATCACCAGTAATCAACGCCATTGAAGCCAAAGAAAAAATTAAAATTGTTTACAAATTTTTTAATACAATTACTTCAACTCATGAACCACAAAAGCTCTTCCAACAACAGAATAAAGACAAGCCAAAGGTATATGCAAAATTAAACCATGGAAATCTCATTGAGAATTATAAATTCCTTTGATAGACTTCAACTTCACGAGACAAGGATGTGCACTAACAGAAATAGATGCTTCATGTAGAGATGCGGAGAAAACAACTTGGTTGTCCACTATGCTAGCTTCAGCCACACATGCGTCAATATTCAAGTAGCAATAAAACAGATATATTTTCAGTCCTCTTTTTCTTCCCAAAATTCAACTTCAAATTCCACCAAAAGTCAGCCGTAATGTTCCACTTTTCTTCTCCTCAATTTTTTTTCCTTGTCTGCCAATTGGTTGTGTGTGTATATAATCCCCAAAATCTATTCTCTCTTTGTTGGATTCTCTGTACGTGTATCACCTCAATTTTTCAACCTCTTTTTGCGTCTTAGTGTATAATAAAAATAGTCAAATTGCTTCCAACAAACTCTCCCCAAGGCTGTCGACTTCTTCCTTTTTTTTTTCTTTAATGTGTATATATATTCTCCAATGTTTGTGTTTCCTTAAGAGACTAAAAGAAAGAGAAATTCAAACATTATTTTACTCCTTCAAAGGCTGCGTTATCTTAATCTCTCCCACAATGGCTTCAACTCAAGCTTTCCGATACAACTTTCCCGCCTCAAAAACCTCCAAGTTCTCGATCTATATAACAATAATATGACTGGTGAATTTGCAGCACAACTGTCTTTACTCATTACTCTTCGTCATTTAGATTTCAGGGAAAATTTCTTCACTGGTCAGACCTCCTAAACCCCCCCCCCCTCGCCGAGTGATCCGTCGATTTTCGGCACCATCGCCACCATTACCACAGAGAGAGAGTGCAGTAGGGAGAGAGAGAGAGAGAGTGTGTGTGTGTGTGTGCGCGCGCGCGCATTAGGGGGAGAGAAAGAGGGCTTTCTGAATGGGTTTGGGGATGAATGGGGTAGATTTAAAATTTTATTAATTATAATTACTAATCCTATTTGTCACCTGATTTTTGAATTGTAAACTTTATTCCCTTATTTCTGAATTGTAATTTTGAAAAGAATGGTTTTAGGTCATTTTCTCGACATTATTTCTCTCATTCTCATTTTTCTACTCATTTTCAATCGCACACTTTTCAATAAAATAATATTTTTCATCACATTAATAATTTTTTTCTTTTTCAATCACATATGTCTCATCACATTAACAGTAAAAATGCATTATTACTCACAAAATGTGCACTAAATAGGGACTAAGTTATTTTTCAGGGTATAATTCATAAATATATATAATCTATAATATATATAAAGTATCACATCAAGTGAGAATTATTTTTTGGATGGTTATAACCTTACTACATCAAGTGTGAAACATGTATTTAATTTACTAATTGTAATAAATACTATAATTAATTCTCAATTAATTAACATTCACATTCATTTAACTAATATTAATTAAAATTTCGCTTTCACACTCACGTCCACGTTATTAATTCCAATATTTTAAAAATGGACCCGAAAAATAGAAAATGTCAAGGTTCAAAATGTTAAACCGGTGTCGAATCGGGATCAAACCGTGGTTTTTAAAAAATTAAAAAATATACATTTACAAAAATTAAAAAAATAAATACATTTAATTTTTTTAAAAAAATACATTTACATAGGTTGAACCAGTTAAAATAGAAACATGTCACGAGTTTTCCAAAAAAATGATCAGTTTAACGGGTGTTAGGACAAGTTTTTAATTAGAGGTCTTATAAGCCTAACCGATTTTAGTATCGATTTCCAATTTTCCTGAGTGAATCGACTTGGCCAATCTGATTTTTAAAATACTGATTAATTCTTAATTAATTATAATTTACATTCATTTAATTAAAATTAATTAAAATTTCACATTAAATAATGTAGTTCATTATCTATAATATATAAAGTATCGCATCAATTCAGCATCAATTTTTTAGACGGATATAACCCTACTACATTTCAATAAAACCTTATTTTTCGTTTTTCAACATATACTTAATTACTAAGTGTAATAAATACTATAATTAATTTTCAATTAATTAACATTCACATTCACATTCATTTAATCAATATTAATTAGAATTTCACGTTCACACTCACGTCCGCGTCCATGTTATTATTTTTAATATTTTAAAAATGGACCCGAAAAAAGAGAAAATATATAGGTTCAAATGGTTGAACCAGTGTCAAATCGGGATCGAACCGTGGTTTTTAAAAAATAAAAAAATATACATTTATAAAAAGTTAAAATATTTACATTTAAATTTTTTTAAAAATATACGTTTACATAGGTTGAACCAGTTGAAACATAAACATGTAATGAGTTTTCCAAAAATTGATCGGTTTAACGGATTTTAGAACGAGTTTTTAATTAGAGTTTTATAAGCCAAACTAGATCGATTTTAGTTCTGATTTCCAATTTTCCCGAGTGAATCGACTTGGCCAATCCGATTTTTAAAAAATTGGTTAATTCTTAATTAATTATAATTTACATTTATTTAATTAATATTAACTAAAACTTCACATTCAACAATGTAGCTCATTATCTACGTACATGTAAACTAATATATCATCAAATTTCATTTAATTGAAAATTAAATTATATTCATTTAATATAAATGATTTAACATTCATTGTCACGTATATATTTCTTGGTGTTAATTCTAAATTAATTAACATTCACGTTAATTTACGTGTTGTATTTGTCATTCATCTTTATTTATACATTTTAGCTCATGTTCGACACCATTTTTTTCTCTTATTCTCATTTTTCTCTTTCTTCCTTTCAACCACACATTCTTCAAATAAAATAATATTACACACAAATCTAAAACTTTTTATCATTTTTTCATTACACATTCTCCCATCAATCACTATTTCAAAAATTTCATTCTCATTAAAATGAGATTCAAACACATCCTTAGTTGTAATTCTAATACTCACATTTAAGTATGCATTCCACTATTTATATGTATATATAATTATTAACATTTATTTTCGGGGGCTTTCATTTTTCTCATATTTAAATCAAAATGGTAAATGGGGAGAGGGGGAGGCGGTCAAATATTAGGATTTGTTTGATTGCAACAGAGAAATTTGGGTGGAAAGAAAATGAATACAAGGGAATTAAATTGCCTATAATTATTTTTCTGGAAATTGTCAAGTAATTGTGTTTGATTGGTATAATTTTTCACCTGTAAAATGTTGAAATTTTGGATTTTTAGTTTTTTTTGGCTTTATTTTTCATGAAAATTGTCCATTAACGGGAATTTTTTTTTTTAAATTATCCATAAAATTTGTTTTCATTGCAAAAAAAAAAAAAAAAAGGGCGGAAACCATTTTCCCACCACTTTGGTGGGAAAACCAATTCCACAAAATCATGGAAAA
>CAIGRL010089869.1:0-11902 GCA_903798325.1 Fraxinus xanthoxyloides
AAGCTTGTTTGGAACCTTATCCCGAGCTGCATTGTTTGGTGTGTGTGGAGGGAAAGGAATAACCGATGTTTTGAAGATCAAACTCGGACCACAGAGCATATTAGAGAATTATTTTATTTGACTTTATATACTTGGTTTAATGCTGCGGCTAGTAATCCTATAGAGAGGCTGCCTAACTTTATGTCTTTTCTTTCTTATTTATCTTGACAATACACTTCCTGTGTATTTTTATTCATATAAGTACTTGATTACCTATCAAAAAAAAAAAACAATTGGGGATAGATTTTGTTTCTATTGCCCAAAAAAAAAAGGATGAAAAACAAATTCCCACAATTCAACTAAAACCAAGAAAATCAGCAAAGATAGAAACCCAATTCCATGGAAAAAAAGCGTCATCAAACATGGCAAAAGTGGAAAATGGAATCCTTGGAAAAAAAGGGGCTATCAAACAAGCCCTAAGGTTCTTGCTTATAAACATGGAAAATTGATTAGAGATAAGTAGGTTTTTGAAAATCATATTTGATAGTGAAATTATGGCATGGCTCTCCTATATTGATTATTCGTATAACTTACATTTATTCATTGAATTCGTCACAGTCATCATGTTAACTTAGTTAAAACAATTGATTCCAAATTTCTTTCATCTAGATAAAATAAGAGCTACACAATTATATTACAAAACTTGACCCCGTACACTTGCGGTCTAATTACGTTGTATAAAACGAGTAACATTTTCATTCTCATTTTTACTTCACTGTTAGAGGAGATAAAATAACATAACTTCCTCTTTTCTCTTCTTTGATCCCCACTCTAAACAACCTTGGAAAGATATTTGTACCAGTTTTAAGAACAAACGAGAGAATTGAGACACAATAAGGAAAAAAATCAGAAAGTGGAAATCGGAAATCTTGAGTGTAAGTGTAAGCCGCCATTTCTCCCTATATTCACTGCACGTTGCACCATCATCAGTTGTAGGATGTAGATCTCAAAGCAGTTACATACAACAAGAAAAGACAGGTGGATTTGACAGAATCCAAAGATTGTTGACATATATCAGAGGTGACTTGTTCATGCATCAATGGAAAAGTTAGAACCAGGGATTACTTATCACCCCGGCTATGAAATGTTATATTTGAGTATTCAGCATGAGTCGTCATCTGTTTACCTGATCCGAGACAAGGCACCAAGAAGCTGTGCAACAAGATCCAGAAGAAGGCCCCTTAAATCTACCAATGAAGGATAATCAACTTGGCTAACAACCCTGCAATTTGTAAAAAATGAGTTTGTACGACAGTTACAGAGGACGAATTGCAATGCAATTATGCTTTAAACTACAAAATAATTAATTACAATTTGAATGTGTGTTTCTTTCTACATCATAATTTAACCACATTCTATAAAAACAATAAATGCATGACATACAAATCACACATTCAACTCGTCTCCGTATCAGAAATCAAGTTAAAATTGAAACTTTGGAACTCAGTAAGACAGGATAACATTTGGGCCTTCTTTTCTGCTGTAACTTAATGGACAGTGCTAAAGACAATTAACTGAAGATTTTTTTAGGATGGAGTTTGTACAGAAGATATAGTTTCTCAATGGCAAATGTCATTTAATATGTAGGTAGTAAATTGGTCTTTCGTAAAGAGATTACAGGGGACGGAAACATTATCAATTAATTTCCATTACTTACATAAGGAAAATAAACACAAAAGCTCGTTCAATTTTGATCCATTAAGCATCCTCATTCATTTGCACCAATAGCAACCAATATGCACGATCATATTAACTGTGGATTGTGGTATATTACGTTTACATTCTAAATTAATTACATGAACTTTAAAAATAATTATTTTATGTAGTTTGTATTTTTTGTACTCATTACGTGACAAATAGGCAATATAAAGACGTTTAGGGCACAAAGAACGGGAAAATTGAATCCATGCCACAATTGACACACATGATTGCACCTTTAGAAAGAATCGAGACAGGAGCTGAAACATGACTAGCCAATGCTTACAATAATCTCTAAATTTAGCTTAATCATTTACCTGTCTGCATTAATAAGCCAGTCGAAGACAAAATTTTCAAGCCCAATCCATAGATTTTCTGCCATTGGAAGAAGCACGTTAAATATGAGGAAATGATAAAGTGCTAGGTGAAGGACAAGGAAAATAAAAACTAAAACAATTAAACCAGGTCGTGTAATGGAGGTCAGGAGTTTAGAGCATGAACAAACCAGTAAGTCCTTCTTGCGGGCAACACTCCACAAAGCGAATACATGCTGAGCAAAATATACACTCTACTGCAAGCTGGAACAAATAATATCACCATTAAACACATATACAGGTAAACCATGTTTATTATTTGAAATGTCTCTTCTGCAAGGTACACCCTTTTTTGTGTAGTAAACCTAGTATTTCCATTTGTCTTGTCAGTCAACAAGACAAATTAGAACATAAACAATTGTTGCCTTGAACCAGAAACAATGCAGAAATGGATTTTTACAATCATTGGATTTCCTAATTCCACTCAGCTTTCAGCAGTCGGTCTGTGATATCTCTTTTTCTTCCACTAATTTTAGTCACTTTGGTTAAAAAAATTTAAGTTTGATTGCGTGTTCTTTACTCAACCCTCAAAACAATAATAATAAATAGGGAGAGAGAGACAATGAGAGGATATTAATTGACCACTCTCTTTTTTCGTTTTCTTTTTGTAAAGAGATCAATATGTTCTGCTTGCAATGAGGCAATGAAATTTCAACCAACTAGAGCTGCAATTTTATATGAGACAGCGTAATTAATTCATTATATTGGGAGAGGCAAACCTTTCTCTGAAATGTTGATGCATCGTTTGCACCTTTTGGTGATTCACTGCATAGCATCCAGACACATAATTCAAATGAGACATCATTATTTGGCTTCAAAAGAGAAGCAGGAATTGAGGTTTAAAAATAAGGGAATGCTCACCAAAGAAATCATATCTTCTAGCTATATTGAGCCAATCATAATAAATAAGCTTTATAAATACAGTAACAGAAGGCATCATTTTGATAGTGCTCAAGGCAGGGGTGATCATTTTAGTGTTTTCTACCACCAGTGCCATGTGCTTACTGTGAGACATATGACATAAACAATACCCTATTTTGGAATTGAAACAAGGAGATTAAAATATTGTCACCTGAAAAAATGAAATACGGTTACATTAAACTGTCAAGGTATTAAGAAATTACTGTTTTCGTTATTATTAATTACTCAAAGCCATGAAATTCCACGAGCATGAATCTTGGCACCTAAGATTCGAAACTAGAAGAAAAATTCATGGCTGGAAAAATCCATCAATCAGGCCAGCCACAGCTTGATCCCAGACAAACGGCAAAATAAATTGCAGGATGGACTGACTGTAGCATACGTCAATTAGACTTCTAGACCAATGGCACGTAATTAACATTAATGCGCGGCCGCAGCAACTTTACTTTTTGAGGAAGTAAATCAAGAAATAAATCAGCAGATATCAAGATATTAATTAGTAGTAATATGCATCGTCCCAGAAATGTAATATATATGACGTCATTACAGGCTACCTGGGGTTAATTTTTTTGTGGGAAGAGAAAATACCTTTCTCTCCACCGTGATAGAGCTTCCAATAAAGGTACAGGCGTATGCCTCGCCACCATTGCTAGAGAATCCAACACTTGCTCGTAGGCAGGATCTGATGGTCGAAGGTATTGCCCATCCTGCAATTAGTATGCAAAGGAAGAATAAAAACCAACTGATCCCATCATATAACGACATGCAAAGACTTCGCATTGCATATTATGAGATGCAAGTGTGACTGATAAATACTACTATGACGTGTTAAAAGCTCCCACCATCAAAATAAATAAATAAAATGTTAAAGACTCTGCGGTATCTGACATTTTTCTCCCTTTTGACTGCCAGATGATCTTCCACGTGTTTTTTTCTATCATTCATATCTTTCCCTTTTGATTGCACCCATAATAATATAATTCCATCTTCCATTTTGTTTTCTTCTAGTCATGGGTTGTGTTGCTTGGGCTAAAAAGCAAGAAATTTCATCACATGGAAAAAGTACACCAGCTGCAGGTAGCAACTGATTGTGTATAACTAATTGTGAATTTTATTGAATGGTCAATAACCTGATAATCTATTATACTTGCACTCTGTATCCAAATTCAAATACCTGTAGTGCCTTGGCCAAATTCAGGATAAATAAGAGGTCAAAATATATTCTAGCCCGTTGTAATTGCATAAAACTACAATCTAAATCTTGTTATCTGCACTCCAACAAATCTGCGTATCTTATTAATCAAACCGAACAAAAATTAAAAACCAATCAGAATCTTACTTGTGCTTGAGCTGTTTCGATGCGACGCCTGGCAAGCGGAAGGAAACGCTGCAACAGCGCATCAACAATCAGCTTGGCCGCGCTCCCAGCCTTCATTTATCCTGAAGTTGAATTAAAAACGCAATTCCAACTCCAAAATTCAAAATTGTTTCAACCTCATCTTGTTTTCGCTTTGGGGAACCCGAGACACGATCCCAATTTGATAGAACTGTGAAACACCAGTAAAAACCATAAAATTAAAATTGCACGTGAAATCAGAGCACGAAAATAGCTAATTTCAACATGCCTCGAAGTTATGTTGGATCCCATTGAGTCAGTGTATATATTACACACGAATACATGGTAATTAAATAATTGCAGATTTACATAATTTGAGGTTGGAGGATTTAGGAATGTACCTTGTGAAGCTGATCGAGTGCTTTATTCTTTATTTACAGCCAGAAAATCCTTTCTTTTCTTTGTTCTTCTTCCATTTACATGAATTTTCCGTTCAATTTTGTTTCTATCCTTTCCCTGTTCGGGAACTGAAGAAGCGGGTAAAATCAGCGAGTGTAAACCTGGGTCGGATTTGGGTCAGCGGGTTAGAGCGTTGATCAATCCCTAATTTCCACGATGAATTTTTAAGAATGGCATATTTTCTATTGTCTCAACAATTTTTATTTGTTGCACCACGTTTTAATTGTATTTGGAGTTCTCAAACTTTGTCCATTATAGCACTTATATTCATAATAATTTTTTATATCATTCTTACCCTCAAAGTTTCTATTAGTTAATACATTCTATATTTGATAATAGTTTTATGTCTAAAAGTCCGTTGAAATGACGTAAAACAACTTATTTTGCCATCGTATTTTTTAAAAAAAAAAGTGCGAAAAAAATATTTTTCCTTTATTTCAAAGCATAAAATCAAAATATTTTGATATAAAATATCATCAATAATGAAACTTACTAATTAATAGAAAATTGAAGATAAGAATTCGATGGAAAAAAATAGCAAAATTTGAGGAATTTAATTACAATTAAAATGTGGTGTATCAAATAAAAATTGTGATGATAATATAACTTCCCTTTTCATAATGACATTTTGCTGTTAAAAGACAAAGACATCATTAAATATATTATACAATTATAAAATATTATTTTTTTGAAAGATAATACTACACTTTTATTTAACAAATAAAAACACTTCCCAATTAAAATTTCAAATACAACGAATTTTTCTTATATATTTATTCCAACACAAATGAAAAATCTCTCAATTTTCATATGTTTCAATCTCAAAATTTCAAAAATTTATCAAACGCTGAACAAAAAATATATTTTTTCATATATATTATTTCGAATCAGTAAGTATATTTACATATATTTAATTTCCTTTAAGTTAAATTAGTATGTTTTTTAATCGATAAATTTTAATTCGATATAGATTAACATGTAAATATTTTTTTAATAGATTTATAATTTTTAAAGTACAAACAAGAAAAAAATTATCAAAAAATTATCTGCGTTTATATTCTTTCAAACAAGATTCATGACGATGTACAAAAGGACTGGACCGACTGCTAATACCTGGCACAGCCAACCATAACAGCTAGTAGTTAACAACCGGTCCGACTATTTTTTTATAATTGAAAATTTTGTTGCCAGTGAGCTGACCCGATTTTTCGACTATTTTTTTCTTATAATTTAAAATTATGTCTCGTCATGCAAATATGACTATAATTTCGGTTCGTTTCTTTAGTGATTTTGAATTCAATGAAAAAGATTGATGGGTATTGGAATGAAAATGGACGAGTCACATACATGGTGATATTTCAATTTTCATTGTATCAACTATATCATATACGAAAAATTTACCATGATTTTGAAAAAAAAAAAAAGATGAAAGTCGATTCCTCTAAGTAGAATTGATATTTCTATTCAATAAGCATTCATTCCACTCCATTCCACCTATGAATGTTACTTTTGATACTGAAGTAAATTATCGATTAGAATAGAACAAAATTCACGCGATTCTTTTTTTGCGTAACTTTAGTGAGGAAGAGTGTTGCCGAAAGTGAACAAGAAAATTCAGAAGGAGGGAATCATAATGCCAACGATTTTTGGGACACGGTGGAGATAGCTCTTGAGGATGATGATATTATTCTCAAAATAGTTGTTCGGTATTGTGATCTCGCTGTTACGTAAAGAATTCCATTGATAGTTCTCAACAATAAAAATGAATTTACAAATGAGGATTTAATTGCTTTCCGTCAGAGACACGAGCAATGTGAGAGCTCAGAAGCTAGATCGAGTGGGTTGTTCTCTAATTCTTCGCATATAGTTTCCAATGATGAGGAGTTGCATGTCAAGCAACTGTTTGAAACAAATAAAGATTTGCAAGAAATTGTGCACCAGATTGCATTGAAATACGACTTTAATTTCAAAGTAAAGAAATCAAACAAATTATTGTTGACAATGATCTGGGTCGACGACAGTTGTAGTGGCATTTGCGAGCGAAGAAGATGGACATTAATGAGCTATTTGTAGTCCGCAAGTATAGACGGGGAACATATCTGCGAAGTGGAAATTCGTCGAAATGATCATAGGCAAACTCAAACGTGGTTTATGGTCGACTAATAATGCACAAGTATCAGGACCAATGGACGATTTCCAGGCCTTCGGATATCATTAAAGACGTCCATCGAGAGTACAGAGTGGTCATGAGCTACCGAAAGCTTGGAAGGCCAAAGAACGCACGATGGAGGATTTAATGGGCTCGAAGGAGGAGAGTTATGCTAAATTGGCCAAGAATTCTCATAACATGGAGACAACCAATCTTGGCTCGGCATTTTTTATTAAGACGGAGGGCGGGAATTGTTTCAATTTTTTTCATGGCTCTTGGATAATGCGTTCGGGAATTTCGAAATGCGATGTGACCCTTAATTCTAGTCGTAGGTACAACTCTGAAAGATAGATACGAAGGCAAGTTGATTATTATTACATATCAAGATGTCAGCATCCAAATTTACCCTTTTGCATTCGGCATAGTCGATGGTGAAAATAATATGTCAGTGCATTGGTTCTTCACAAAGTTGAGTGAAGTAATTAGTGATGTCAGGATCTTGCAATTGTAATTGATTGGGGAATGTCTATAATATATGGTATCACTGAAATTTTTTCAGAGGCACTTTATGGGTATTGCACGAACCATATACAAAAACTGGATATCGGGACAAATACATCGTTTCTTTGTTAGGAGAGCGGCAAAAGCTTACATTGTTGAATAGTATAATTAGTTCGTAGTCAAAATAAAAAAGTAAATCATTTTCTCGGCATTGGATTATCTAACAAAAATGGGGATTAAACATTGAGTGCGATTACATTTTCTAGGATGTCGATACAACATAATGAAGTCTAACAATGCGGAGTTTCTCAAGCATTATTCAAGAAAGATAGAGAGTTATCAATCATTGCAGTGATTGAAAACATTCGTAACAAGCTACAACAATGGTTTCAAGACCGACGTGTAGAATTACAAGTTACATGAGCATGCTAACCCCGGCACATGAGCATAAACTATTCAAAACTGCAGAGATTGCAATCAAGTTGAATGTGGAACCATTGGATAAGTTGTGTATCTCCGTGAAATGTGTACGTAATATGGCATACATGTTGAACTTGACTGATAACACCTGCACTTGTAGTCAATTTTAGTTGTTGAGTTTTCCACGTGAGCATGCAGTCGCAGTGATTATGTATAAAGACTTTACAGCGAGAACCTTACGCTCTTCATATTACATGCTGATTATCGGAGAGCAGCATTTATTGAAACTATATTTCTTCTACCGAACAAAGTCAGTAGGAAGTTCCGATTGTATTCTCCCACTCAATGTTTGTTGCCACCCGAAATTAAACCTCGAGGTCCCGAAATAATCAATATTTACATTTTCGAATAGAATAACATACAATATTTACGGATCATAATTGAATTCATACAAATCACACGCTAACTTCTTCCTCCAATTTTGTATCCAAGATTGGTTGATTCCATCAAACTTATGTGTTATACTCAAAATTCAATATACTTGATTGCGAACATGTCACGTTCACCCTAGCAGTTAAATAATAATGTGTTAGTTCAATAATTTATATCAAAAATTAAGTTTTCAAATTATAAAAGTTATAAATACTTATGATTTCGACTATCTCGACATTGTCGTGTACGACAAAATGGCTAGTCCGTCCTGCACAATCACCCCGTGTGTCTAGCCTTCAATGGAACGATCATAACCACCAGCTCCAGTATATGCTCGAGCTGACTCTATCTCAAACAAGTATGATAGGAGTCATACACATGCATAGTGGGATCGGCAAATACGATCTCCACGACAAGCAGCGATGATTCGCCATCATTTAAATGTACAAATGTGTACAACTTACCAATGGCTTTCCCTCGATACTCAGCCACATTCATATGACTTACTCGAGTATATATTCGGGCACCTATATTCATTACCCAAAAGTTGGATAGACTGATGCTCATTGGTAATGGCATGTGGGAACTCGAGGCTCAATATGACTTTGCCAGAATTGTCAAATAATCTTGGATATCTTCGAGCCCGATGGCATAAAATATTCATAGCCAGGTCAATGTGCTACTGCAGGAAACACCAATGAAAAAAGGAGTTATTTAATTTAATAAACAAAAAGTTATGTATACATAATAAATAACAATTATGATATTGCACTTAAATTGTTAATGAGCTGAGCTGCCGAAGTTGTGATGTCCTGGAACCACTTATAAGCGTTTGATATCATCCTTTGAAAAAAGAAAAAGAAAAAAATATTAAAAGAAGTATAGATGAGTTAACGTACTTTACCAAAATCATAAAATACTTACCCGAGCATAATTCTTTTTCACCCCGTCTCAAACACTTTCCACTTGGCAGGTCCACCTCTCGAAAGAGATTTGGTTACGTCCGTCCACGAATGTCATCCTCTTTGCCACAACTATGAAGAGAGAAATAACGTACTATGACGGCAATCTCAGCCTTATGCCGACCACCTGCACTGGTACATCAACAACACGCTTGTTATCCTCTATCACGATGGGGTAATCTCCTCATCCGCTACCCACTCCGTCCCGAGCACATCCTCCGCCACTTCCTTCGTCATCTAGGTCATCCCTCCATCCTCTCCTCCTCAGCCACCTCTTCCGTCACCATCGAAGACACCCATTCCGCTCACAGATGACAAAAATGATTCTAATGCATCCTGATCTGTCCACAACAGTAGAAGACCCCCTTCTCCGTCACCCAATCTATCACCCCCTCGTCTGCGTGCTATGTGGTCTTATAGCACTGCGACCTCATCTCGAAGGTCTACTAAATGCCATCTAAGCACTACAACATCATGTCATAATTTTTTGCTACCTCGCCTTTCAACTCGCGTCGTAGCGCACCTGTCTCTTTCCCATCTCTAGTCGTAGTGCTTCCACCTCTTGTTTCAAGACTCATCGTAAAGCACCCACCTCCTCTCTGATTAATCCAAGCATGTGTACATATAGTTCATCGAAATAACGACTATGATTGTTTGCAGGAGATCCACATAGAGGTGTTTAGATGTGAGAGAATGAGATCTTATCGATGGAGGTGATACCCGAGGCAAAGGTGATTGTCGATTAACTGGATCGAGCTCCTACAAAAATAAGAACATTAAATAATAATGATTTAATTAAAATAAGTTGATGCATCCAAAGCGAAGGTGATCGTCGATCAACTACTCGGAATGCTCGTCAATGCTCCCATCTCCTCGCAAACTGGGTACTCAAGAGGGAAACAGTTTCATATGCCCAAATTTACAACACATACAATTATTATATATAAATTTAGTATAATTTTTTTAAAAAACTGAATGTGTTAAACATTTTTCTGAACTGTTAAGGGCAATTCATAAGTATTGTACTTATGCAAGGGCTCCTTAAGCTACAAATGTGATCTCTTGAAGACATTTACGGTGTCCTGAAAACATTTCCACCTCCCACGAATAGTTATTGAAGGCATCAATGTTTTAGCAACTTCCAAATGCAAAAAGTCAATTGCAGTCTTTTGTGATGACACCTCACCGTGCTCTTGAGGATATAAACCAATCTCAACTTTGATCTATCCAATATCTAGTCGTACTCCCTAATTGCTTCAATCAACTACGGTAGAAGCACTGTCATCCCTGAAAATATGTGTCATACAACCTATTACTTTTTTAGTACCATCATTCGTTGCATTATCGTCCATAAACTTTAGTCCAATCACGAGGGCAAACTTAAATATAGAAAAACTAGCGACCTTGCCCCCTAAGACATCGTCGACGACTGACCTAAGCAGTCGGCATAGTAATGCATCAATGATCTACCCCAAGTACTACACCTCTCTCAATTGAAATAGGGGCCACAGGAATGACTAATGTAGCATATCTCCTCGATGATCATCAAACAACTTCAATGCAATAGTAAAATTGTCAAAGTTGCTGTTTCAAGTACATTTCCTGTCATTTGTCTCAACTCAATATCGAAATGATACTCCATCCTACAAAAAATTTAAATATTAAAACATTTTGCAAGAGATAATGAAATAAAATATAATCTCAAAAAATTTAGCGAACTAAACTGTAACTACAATACGCAATAAATAAATTTATTTTATATCAACGCTAATAAAAAAGAATTAATTTTATAAATTAACGAAGAAAAACAAAAATAAGAATTACAGAGAAAAAAATCAAAGAAAATTATAAGAAAATGTAAAAAATTAAAAAATTGTAGAAAAATATTTTAAATTGAAAAATATTAAATCTTGATAAATAAAAAATGATTAAAAAATTTAAAAATTAAGAACATAATAATAATGAATTAAAGACCAAAATAAAAAGAAAAAATAAATTAAAGAAAATTATAAAAACATAAAAATTAAAGCAAGGTTATTAAAAAGTATTTTAAATTGAAATTATTATTAAAAATAATAAAACAAAACAAAAAAAAAAACAAAAGGAAATTATAAAAATTAAATAAAGAATATAAATATTATTTAATTAAAATTGAAAAAAATTAAATTTTATCGTAAAAGAATTAAAAAGAATGTTAAATTAAAAAAATTATAATACGAAGAAAAAAATTAAAAAAATTTAAAACTATTAACAAACAAAAAAAAATTAAACAGAAGAAAATTATAAAAATAAAAATATTATTTAAAATTGAAAATTTTAAATTATGTAAAGAGAAAATTAATTAATAAATAGTAAAAAATACATAAAAGAATAAAAATCGTCCCAAAAAATCGAGTACAATCAGCCCAAGGAACCCGACTGTTAACATTAGTAGTTGTCGTCTCCTTTTTTGGCCGAAAAATTGTCATTTCAGCCAAGAAATGACGATCTTCGCCCCCTTAAAAAATCACATAAATCTAGTCTACAGTAAAGCTTCTACCTAAATAATGAAGAATAAAATAAATAAATGTTAAATTTAATCTCCTATATGAAAAATCAATCTCATAATCCA
>CAIGRL010089917.1:0-14001 GCA_903798325.1 Fraxinus xanthoxyloides
AGGAAACGAAAAAGAAGTAACTGTATATTGGCAAATTTCAAAGCCTTTTGTATGGATTCGTTCATAGGAAGAATTCCCTTAGTTTGATATAACCTTTTGGTTGCCCGAGCATAAACCCCCTACACGTTTTATTTTCTTTTATAAAACTTACTCTGTTAAGCAAAGAAAAATCCAAGAACCTCTCAATTTTAGTAAACCAAAATCTCATTTTACATTAACATAAAAGTTAAAAGGATTAAAAAAAGTCCTTACCATAATTTTGGTTTCCTGAAGGTTTTTTGTATGGAAACTCAGAGTCGTAAGCGGGCGGACTGGTACAAACACATTGGCAACATCTTCTTCTTCTTTCTCTGGTCCGACCACTCGTGCCACCAAGCGTGCTCGTCTTTCTACCTCTAAAGCAGCCATCGCCTCTTCCTCCACGAACTCATCGATATCCACTCGTTCTCGTGTCGTGACTCGATCCAAAGACTCGGTAGTTTCGTCCAATCTAATGGACCCAACCCCTTAAGCCTCTGCTATCTTTGCCCCAACTTCTTTCTTCTTCAGATCTTCTCAAGCAAGAAGGAAAATTTAGGGATTTGAGATTTTGGGGAATGAAATGAAAATAAATGGGCAACCTTGTGAAAATAAAGAAGGTTGACAACAGGGAATTGCGACATATATTCAGCATCATGCTAGGAATTAGCCTCTTTTATATTATAAGGATTTGTTCAAACCCAACAAAATCAGAGAGGAGGATCTTGTGCTTTGATTAAAGGTTGTGAGAAGTAACCAAGACGGTTCATGTGGCTATTGGCAAGAAGATTGAAGACTGTAGTACAAAGAAGCCAAAGCCTTGGATTATCTCGATCTCCTATATGCGTCCTTTGAGCCTTAAATTTCCAATACTTCTTAAATGAGCCACGAGCATATTGTTTACAAATTTTTTTGGCATTACTTTGGGTCCTTCGGAGGGGTTTGTTTAATACAAAAATTTGAAGCTACGATAGCTAGTTTGGCATGATACAATGTGGGCTAAGTTTGTGAAGTGAGTCGTGCATATCTCTTATGTGCGTCCTCACCCAAATGCATATTTGATGTGCTGAGTATACTAAATATAGTTCATACTTAACTAGTCAAAGTTTTGTACAAGTCAAAACTAGCCGTTATGACCTAATTTATACACTATCACACTTCTTCTTATCATCTCATTTTAGGGGTGTTAAGTGGGTCGAGCCAAGCCGTTCAACTCGCCATCTATCGGGCTCAACTCCGCCCACCACACGAGCCAACTCACGTTTGTATATGGGGCGAGTCGACCACAAGCTAATTATTTCCAAAAAATATCACCTTGGCTCGCTCCACGAACTAGCACATTGATAGGGCTAGCCGAGCTACCATGCGAGCCACTCAAGCCTTGTCTTTTTTTTTTTTTTTGGGAAAAAGTTAAAAATCTCATTTTTAGAGAAATGGTGAGTGTAAAAGTTCTATATTGTCAAAAAATTATCAAAAAGGTTATAAAGTTGTAAAAATGTTCCTTCTTTATTCGAACTTGGAACCGACTACCTGATTTATAGGCAAATGACATATCAAAATGAGAGGTCTAGAGAATGTGTGATAATAGCAGCAGTTGTGTGAGAATTGAAAGCAGTGGCACTTTCCTTGCAAGTAAAATCTCTGAGCAAGAAATAAAAAATAAAATGAAATGTGAGGGAGGAAGGAAGGAAGGGAGGAAAAATTCGAATTTAAATTTTCGAGCAATCGAACGTTCGCTTGAAATTAAACCTGGTTTAGTACCCACTATTTTTCAAATACATTTTTCTCTCTTATTTTCAACCACTCGATTTTCAATAAAATAATATTACATGCAAACTAAAAATGTTTCCTTAATTTTTAACGACATATTTTTCAATAAAATAATATTCCAAAATGTATTTTGGGACAAAAATATGGCTCAAACATGCACTAAATTTACTTTATTAGACGGTGGTAAGGACAATTGCTGCATTTTTGTAGGGCTAGACGAGCCTACTTGCTCGCGAACCAATGAGTGGCCTCCCAATTAACACCCCTATTTAGCATCATTTACTAATTGATTCCCTTGTGTGTACAAAAAACCGCTTTAACTGATTTATTTGTAATTTTATGCACCAATGACTTAACATAATCGTTTCCCTTTGTATGTAGTGGGATAATTTAAATACCTCGGCAACCAATTCTTTTCCTATTGATATTTTACTATATTTTGCATGGCTTTTGCTTTCAATCACTATATTGAGATCACATGTATATCATATAAGTATTATCTTCCATATGTTCTCTCATATGCAGGTGGAGTTCATGCTTCTTCCATCAAGACCTACACTTGCACATATTATCAAATGAATAGTAGCGATACTTGAACGTTATAAGTTATGATATCATGTTGAACCACTTCATTTAAAAACTTAAACAGTGAGAAAAATCCTTTTAAGTATTGTTTATCACTATAAATCTTGGTCCATCTAAAAACTTAAACATGAGAAAAGTCACATGTATATCGTTTAAGTATTGTTTATCATTGCAAACCATGGCCCATCTAAAAACTTAAATGTGAGAAATGTCACATATATATCCTTTAAGTATTGTCTTTAACTAATAAACGTTACTTTTTTCTACTACATGAAATTATATATTGGATTAATTAAAGAGAAAAGAATCGAATAGCCGTTCCACCCCCTATATAATCCATACAGGCATAAACAAATTATGCACTTGCTTCCTCCAGTAGGAGAATGTAGAAATTAAACTTCCCTTTCTCCCAGAACTCCTTTTCCCTTGTACACCAAAAGGATTTTTCCCATTTGAGAAAAAATGGAGAATTTAGATGTGGAAAAGACTCCCGAGCAGCTTGCCAGACGTAAAGAAGGCCTTCGGACCATGCCTTTCGTTATAGGTAAATTTTGTATATTCGAGTATTGCATATCTAGCATGCCCTATATGATACTAATTATGATATTTATATATGCTGACTTGTATAATCTGTGGATACAGCAAATGAGGCATTTGAAAAGATAGCAAGTTTTGGACTTATGCCAAATATGATATTGTACCTTACATTCAAGTATCATTTTGATGCTGCAACTGGAACAAGCATTTTGTTCATATGGGGAGCCACTTCAAATTTCATGCCAATTTTGGGAGCTTTCATTTCTGATTCGTACTTGGGTCGATTTCTTGTGATTGGCATGGCGACGATTATCAGTCTTACGGTCAGAAATTATTTCTCCTCGAACTCTTACTTGTGTAGATTGATTGATTGAACCATGCACTATGGAATAAATTAGGGTTTCAATCCCCAACCTTTCAGGTAGCATGGTTTACCCATTTCTAATGTTCAAAAATAAGGTTAACTCTTTGAATCTGGAAAATTGTCAATATAAATGTTAAAATCACACGTGATCACTTTCACATGACTCAAAGTTGGACGTTAAGTGGTTTGAATGTTTAGTCCTCCAGCTTTACATCACGTGTAATAATTTTAACATCTGCACGGACGATTTTCATTATGTGACGACCAGAAGTCACATATTTAAATAGGTTGGAGACCTACAATCTCATTTTTGAAGGTTGGATATCCAAAATTACAACAATTGAAAGGTTAAGAAGCCCAACCGTTATTTTCCTTGCACGGTATGGGTGGTAAAAAACTAATGATGTTAAAACTTCATTTCGTTCTTATGTGAGCACTAAATTTAAATTTGTTACCATTTTATCATTTTAATGTAAAATAGTTTGTCAACTTGATAAAAAGTGAAATTCAGTGATAAAAATTAAATGTTGCAAAAAGGTTATTCTCCACCAATGTTTTTTAACCCTAAATAGTTACATATGATCTCTTGAAATTTTCTTCAAATATTTGATTGCAGGGACTGATTCTACTGTGGCTAACAGCCATACTTAAACAGGCAAAGCCACCGCCTTGTGATCCATATAAAGAAATTTGTATCAAACCAAATGCAGGACAGATTGCACTTCTTTTCACGTCATTTGTGCTTATGTCCATTGGAGCGGGTGGCATTAGGCCATGTTCTTTAGCATTCGGAGCCGACCAATTTGAAAAACCAGAAAATCCGAACAATGAAAGGATTCTGCAGAGCTTTTTCAGCTGGTATTATGCTTCTGTTGGGCTCTCACTCATGATTTCAATCACAGTAATTGTTTATATTCAAACCGAATACGGTTGGATCATTGGATTCGGAGTACCGGTTGGCCTCATGTTGGTGTCTGCCATTGTTTTTTTCTTGGGTACAAATCTTTACANCCTTGTGATCCATATAAAGAAATTTGTATCAAACCAAATGCAGGACAGATTGCACTTCTTTTCACGTCATTTGTGCTTATGTCCATTGGAGCGGGTGGCATTAGGCCATGTTCTTTAGCATTCGGAGCCGACCAATTTGAAAAACCAGAAAATCCGAACAATGAAAGGATTCTGCAGAGCTTTTTCAGCTGGTATTATGCTTCTGTTGGGCTCTCACTCATGATTTCAATCACAGTAATTGTTTATATTCAAACCGAATACGGTTGGATCATTGGATTCGGAGTACCGGTTGGCCTCATGTTGGTGTCTGCCATTGTTTTTTTCTTGGGTACAAATCTTTACATTAAGGAGAAGCCAAACAAGAGTTTGTTTACTGGTTTTGCTCAAGTTATAGTGGCGGCTTTGAAGAATAAAAACATTGATTTCCCATCAAAGGATTCTGATGGATGCTATTATCGTGGCAATGATTCTAAACTTGTTGCACCAACACAGAGAATAAGGTTAAGTATGACTATGAACCCCACTAACGTTCTTCAGTATCAGATATCTTTATGGTACACATTTTTCTTAAGAGCGTTCTTGATTTCTGATTTGTGATTGTTCGAGTAACACCCGTACATGGTCATCACTAGAATGTGAAGAAATCTGCGTTTAGTACCTCCATTACAGAATCCAAATAAGACATACAATACAACCCTTGTTCGACAATTGATAAGTCTTTGTGACCATAATTTTAGCAATAGAGGGCTTGACCTTTATTTATTCCGATAAAGCTAAAAATAGTAAGCACATTTGAGGGTTCAAAAATCACTTTCTCTTTATTATAGTGAATCCCGACATGATACCTCGATAGCCAATCCGTCCCTTCTCTTCGATCGAGTCGTCCCAAAAAGTCCAGAAAGTAATATTCTAATTCAGATATGGGAGCATTCCTTTTTTCTTTTCATTAGAGTTATTTCACGGAGACTTGTAGGGTAAGGAAGAAGGGGAAAACAAGCAAACTTGAAAAATGCAGTACATCTGAGTTGTATGCTGTGTTCGGGAACGATGAATCACTTCTAAAAAGGAATCTATTTCATTCCTAACATGGTATTAGAGTCATGAGCATTCAGTGTTACAAGATCTCCAAACACATTTTTCCCATCTACCATTATTGAGAAACCACCCAACATACAATTTGAGTTCATTCCAGCTTCGGAGGGTGTGGATATCCATGTGTGCAAGTCGTTTCTCTAATTTTTTGGCAAATCTTGAACTAGTAAATGTTGTCCCAGTGATTTTTTGCTTGACCCAACGGTGCACAAATAAAGCTCTGATATCCATTTCTTGTGTGTTCTTAGGTTCCTAAACAAAGCCTGCATTATTCAAAACCCGGAGAAAGACTTGAACCCTGATGCTTCAGCTTCAGATCCATGGAGTCTATGCACAATCCAGCAAGTAGAACAGCTCAAATCACTGATCAAAGTACTCCCCATGTGGTCAACCGGCATTGTCATCGCCGTTACCCTTAGCCAACACTCATTTCCAGTACTCCAAGCAAACACCTTGAACAGACACTTCATTGGAAACTTTAACATCCCTGCCGGCTCATTTAGCCTGTTTGGAATCTTTACTTTAACACTATGGATTGCCATATATGATCGAATCCTCGTTCCTTTCATATCAAAGTACACCAAAAACCCGCGTGGTATTCCTGTCAAATACCGTATGGGAATTGGATTATTGATTTCTTGTCTCGCCACAATGGTGTCAGCGTTGGTTGAAAAAAATCGCCGCGCAAGAGCCCTCGAGGAAGGTTTGGCAGAATTTCCGAAAGCAGTAGTGAACATGAGTGCAATGTGGCTAATTCCACAGCATTGCTTGAGTGGATTGGCCGAGGCGTTTAACGCCATTGGCCAAATCGAGTACTATTATTCGGAGTTCCCAAAGAACATGTCTAGTGTTGCAGTGGCACTTTTCACATTAGGATTTGCCATTGCTAACTTGATTGCAAGCTTCATAGTTACGCTCGTTGATCATTATTCGAAAAATGGTGGGAAAGAAAGTTGGGTTTCGACTAATTTGAACAAGGGACACTATGATTATTATTGGTGGATTCTTACCATTCTTAGTGTGGGAAATGTGGTCTACTTCATCATTTGCAGCTGTCATTATGGGAAACTTGATGATGAAAAGGTATGGAACGAGGACGAGGAGTTTGAGGTTAAGGACAAAAATGGTACCGCGATTGAAATGGCAAAATCTCCCAAGATATTAGCTATTAATTGAGTTTTGGTTTTGTTCATTTTATTTTCATTGTTTGGCAAATGTCTAGAAACCTTTTACAGGAATCAAGTGCCAATATATATTTCCCTCGTTTATGCTTGGTTTGAAATATGCAAGTATTAGACCATGTGTGGTAGTACCTTCGATTAGATTTCAACTTATTTTTCTTCTCCAGTGCAATACTTTACAATCTAATTCATCGAATAAATGTGTCATATGTTTCTTACTTTACTAGTTCACGCAAGAAATTTGCAAATTACACCAACTAGCTTGTGAATTAATTTTATTTTGCAATTAAATGCAACTAAAAACAAAGTGAGAAAATCTCTCGAGTGCCTCAATACTCGTACAACCATAAGGATTGTACATATATAATTGGCAAAGGGCCATTTGGCAAGTTTTTTAAAAAAAGTTAAAAATTACTTCTGAAACTAAAAGGTTACTTTTGAACATAATTTTTAAAAGTGTTTTGTCTTACTAGAAAAACTTTTTGAGAAAACTAATTCAAGATAGAAAATCTCCCACAAGAAGTAAAAGCGGAAGTCATATCAAATAAACCTTAAGAATTTAGAGTACATGTAAATTGTGCGTACCTAAAAATTTTGTAATAGATTTTATTAAATAATCATGAAATTATTCAAACCATATTTGAGATTTTTAGTAAATTAACTCGAAAAAGGCAACAAATATTTAAATTTATTGAGAAAGTTGAAACAAAATTAATTAAAAAGTCAGAAGAAAAAAAAATTGCAATCTAAGATCTATGCTAATTTGTGAGAGTGAAAATTTCACCAATTTTATTTCACATATAGAAAATGACCCAATTGGGAACCAAATTTTAAGCAACATTTTAACATGAAAATGAAGGTTCGTTCCCAATTAATATATTCTTACTAAGGAACTCATTGTAACCAAAAATTCCATAATCATAATTGCAATCTTTTACAGTGCAGCTCAGGTATATCAATACACCTCCAATGTTGATGACAGGACTCTTCACTCTATTAAGACAGAAATTCATTCACTTCATTTTGCTATACCTCTCAAGAGTGAGCAATAATTGTGAATGTGTCGTAAATATCAGGATTCAACCCTTTTCCAGATTTTTTACATACCTTATTCCAATTCCTTGAGAAAGTCAATATTGTCAACAAAGACCTGCAAGATTCAAACGAAATGCAAAGTTTGAATCATAAAAAATACGCTATTATTATAGCGTCACTCTTCACAAACAAAGGTTCACGTAACTGGCCTCTAATGTATACGTCTAGCAATGTTTCCAACTATTAACCAATCCAGAGACAAAAATCTTTCTAGTTTGTAACCAAACATAAATTTCATGCTGACATGCAAAAATAGGGACTGAAAGCTCATCACAAAGAATTATCTTTATCCTGTTTAATAACTTTTAGTAGCTTCTCCGAGCAATGCATAATTTGACTACAATCAGCAAGAATAAAGAAACAAAACAAAACAAAAGTAAATAGCAAGGAGAAAAATAAGTTTTAGCTTTCTGTTGGG
Organism: Fraxinus xanthoxyloides; assembly: GCA_903798325.1. Classification (NCBI taxonomy): domain Eukaryota; kingdom Viridiplantae; phylum Streptophyta; class Magnoliopsida; order Lamiales; family Oleaceae; genus Fraxinus; species Fraxinus xanthoxyloides. Next base: position 8,072 of record CAIGRL010089917.1, read on the forward strand.
TCGAATTCATAATTGCTTCTCAACAACTTCTTGAAGGACAATAATTTCTTTTGTTTAGTTAGCTATTTGTGGATGCTCAGTAAGGTGTATTTTACAGGAAGTGCCAAGGAAGAAAATACACTAAATTATTGTCTGTTGTAATGTTAGTCCTATCTAGTACTTGTAGCGTGACACATGCACTTGGCTTATGTTTAGCATGCCGTATTAGACCAGATAAGGAATACTTGAATCATATAAGGTGTTTGGTTTGGTGCAAATAACAATGGGACTATATTCATCTGGTTGACTTCTACCATTTTGAACAGATAAAACAACCCAAAGTAGAGACATGGGTTAAGGGTGGATTAAAATCAATTAACACATAACCGCAATCACCATAACTCCCTTCTATTGTTTATATAGACGCAAAAAGAAAAGCAATAAACAAAAACACAAACCAAAAAAATTAAGCCAAAAACAAGAACACATAAATTACTTTATAAGTAAATAAGTACGTTTTCATATAAATAATTTTTTATTAATCAATCTTAAAAATAAATAGGCAAGAGTTTCTTCAAAAGAGTAACTCTTTATGGTTAAAAAGTAAGTAAAATAAATTATCCAAACTTTACTTTTGAACAATAAATTATCCAAACGTTACTTTTGAACGTTACTAATGCAGTAAAAAAAAAGTTAAAAAAAGGGTTAATTTAAGTGAATTTTAAAATAATTAATTGTTTTCATAAATCAAATTATAAATAATTAAGGTACTTATTTTGACATTAATGGAAGAGTTAGTTTTGAAAAAATATTATTTTACTTACAACTAAGAAAAATATCTGTGACACAATGTAAATTTACTTGTACAAATAATATTTTGCATTTAAAGCAAAAACCATGTTACTTATTTGAAACAAGTGTAAGAATAACTTTTCAAAGAAATATTATTTATGAAAAGTAAGTTATCGAAGCAAAAAGAAGTTACCAAATGATATTATACATTGTGATCCACCTTAAAACACACGAATAAACAGATTTAAGCTAAATAACATCCAACATTATTTCCCACCATCTCCAATATGAAATTTATTGCTCAAGAGTATTTTCCTATAGGGATCATTCCTACACTAGTACTCTTCATTTCACATAAAAATTGGCATTATTTCCATATGAAATTCAACGCTTAGAAAATCTGCCTACATGAATTATTGCTACCACTTGTACACTTAATCTTCCTCTAGATATAATAATTTAAAATTACCAAAGCACGTTTTACTTTAGAGCTTGAGTTCCTATTCGAAATCCATAAGCCAAAATGGTGTGTAACGAATAATGATTTAAAACTGAGAGAAACAGGCACACCTCTAACACTATTCAAAAACAAAAGTCAAGAAATTTATAGCCGCAATATTTTGGTCTAATAATAATTAAGAGATGAATATTGAAAAGCAAAGTTCATACCGACTTCCAACCATCGGGATCAAGACACGCAGTAATCTTGGTATTAATGCCAGGTAAAGGTCCAGGCTCTCGGGTAATTACTCCTCCACATTGCTTAATTACTTCTGCAGTTTTATAAACATCATCTGTGCCTATTGCAATCTGTTAGAACTTCATAATCAGTCGACTTATTCAAATTTTGGATTTTCAACTACCAAAGTCACGGGGCAAAACATATCATGTCAAGCATGACTGAGTTAAAATAAAGCTAGGAAAATGGAGTCAACCTGAGCGTACGCATTTCCTTTTTCGTATTCAGTAATACCATAATTGTAGGTCAACTCCAAGACAGTATTTGTATCTTCCGGACCATAGCCCATCATCGCTATTGTATACTGCAGAGAGGACCAAGAGCTCACATCAGTACATAGGGATCTTCAAACAAGCATACACAGAAAGACTTGCACGCAGCAAATTATGCAACCAGGATATGCTTAACATGTTTGGCTAAGCTTGAAAGGAATTAAAAGCTACTTTTAAGTAACTTTTGGTACAAGACTAGCTTGGATATATTACTTTTTCTTACTTGTAAAAAAATAAAATAAAAAATTAATAAATAAATGATTCTTATTTTGAAAGTAACAATTACCTTGCTTTTAAAATAACTAACTAAATTTGTTTCAAAGTTCAAACTTTGACTAACAAAAAACTCATTTTTAAAAACTTTTCCTTATTAAGCGAACTTTTTAAGCTTAACCAGACATGCTTTAATTTTAAATCTAAGACAAACTAGGAATGAGTTAAGTGTAAAATGACAATGACTTAAATCCAGATGCAACTATTAGGGGAAAGCTAGCTTGTATGACAAAGAATTGGTAAATGACATAGAGATGCTCAACCCATAAATTAGCAAACTGTGCAATTAATAAGATCTGCATTAATTATTAGGGCACAACATACCAAAAAAAGTATTGGCGTACTGCATTACAGAATCAATGTAAGATTTATAAGTTAGCAATGCATAGTGATTATCTGATTCTAAATAAGAATGTTTAACAGTCAAGTGAGAAAATTAACAATCACAGAACGGAAATCTTTTAACATGTACTGCAAACCAGATGGCACTTAAACCATTGCTACAAAAAACATTGGGTAAGAAACCATGAGAATGAGGGAAACAGTGGCACAAACGCAAAAGCCTAACCAAAATAAAAATCTTATGCACATGACATTTGTTTTGAAAATTCCAACACACACACAAGGACAAAGTATTTATCACTATCTTCTGACTTCTTTATCAACTTGACATAACAATGGAAATGTCAGTATTACCTTATATTCAGGATTATCTCGCTTGCGAAGAAGCTCCATGCCAAAGGCCTAAACAATGAGACATAACTTAAATCTAATGCAGAATAAAGGACAATTAAGGCAAAGTTAACAGATGAAGCTGCAAACAATAATATTTTAGAGATAAGTAAAACAATGTACTATTGCAACAATGACGTTCAGGATTATGAAAATGTTGAAAAAAAAAGTGCATTTCTTATTTCCTTAAAGAAGACCACACCTTCTCATAGAACTCAATAGAACGATCAAGATCTCCTACTCGAAGCATTACTTGACACAGTGGTTCAGGTGTAGGACCTCTCTCCAGAAGTTCAAACTTATAACCATCAGGATCTTCTATAAATGCAATCACTGTTTTGCCACCTTTGACGGGACCAGGTTCTCGGGTAACTGTACCACCTTTAGCTTTTATGAGATCCACAGTCTTTGTTACCTATGTGTAACAGTATCATAATAAGCAATTCTGTCCATTATAAATTAGAGTAATAATGTGAGTGAGTCAACTCTTGTGTTCATGCCTGTGTGCATGAGAGCGCACGCACACAGAAGAGGTGTGGGATGTGGGTGTGGGGGGAGAGAGAATCATGCAAGCTTGCTTTCAAAACAAAGATAAATTCTTTAGAATCAAATGTCAACAATAAACTCATCATCTTTCGAAATGTCCAGAACTGCAATATTTACATAAGCGAAAAGCAAGTATTGACTCAATCAATTAATGGATAGGGGACTCGTGGCACTAATGCCTGAGAGGCTTGATACCTGAATTTAACATTCATTTATGAATTCTGTTTCCAGCACCTAACATAATAACAGAATTTGAAAGATGAAAGAAATTAACTCAATTCCTACAGCAGGGCATAATACCATTGATAAGAATTAATTGGTTTAAAGAGAATTTGAACATATGCAACTGAGAACCACAACAAGAACAAAGGTATTTGAGTCTTGAGGTTATAGCTATCGAGACACATCATCTAGTTTCAACCATATATACTGGATTCTTATATAAAATTGACAGAAACTTACATCCTCAACTGCAATGCCAAAATGGCCAAAACCGGTCCCAATATCATATTTTTCAATCCCATAATCTGACAGAATATCAGATAAAAGACGGTTATTAATGAAAAATCAACTTAAGCTGTTGAGTGTAAGCATATGCCTGAAAAAAGAGGCGTGGCATAATAATATTTGTGCATTCAATTGATAGTACAGATCAAGAAAATAATAATTTGGGAAAACTGCTAAATGCTTACTGTATGTGAGTTCAATAACAAAGTGAGAATCTTCTGGCCCATATCCAAGAAATGCATTTGTATATTTTTCCTCAGGTATATCACGTTTCCTAAGCAGTTTCATCCCAAGACACTCGGTGTAAAATCTGCAGCGAGCATTTGATTATATTTGCACAACCAACTGTACAGAAAAGAACTAAAAAGCTAAGATACAAAGAAGTTCATGGTAAAAACAAGAGGCATACTTTATTGTTCTGTCTAAGTCCCCCACGCGGTAAACAACATGTAGCATTCTTCTCTTATCTTTCTTAACCCATTCTAAGGAATTTTCTTCAGTACTAGCAGTACTTGCTTGTGCCATTTTACCTGCTGCACAAACTGAAACACTGCTGCCCTCTCCCCTAAACAACTTAGAAGTCTTAAGGCCAAAGCACTGTAACTGAGACACCGCTGGACAACATACGGATTAAGAAGTAAGAAGCATTCCTTTTAAGTCCACCAATATCTTAAAGTAACTCATATGTTATGTTGCATGATTCTTTCAGAGGTAGAAGCATCAGCTTCAAGGATCATTCGTCAAATATAGAATAAGAAATATTTTATGACTGATCTAAAAATTAACTAGAAAAGAAGAAAATAAAGCACAAAAGGCATACTGTAATACTGCTTTGAAAGAGGGGCGTTATTGATGTATCAGATAAGTTCTTATGAACTTCTTAACAAGGAACATTATAGCTATGCTAGAGCATTAGATTTTTCTCTCACTTAACTTGAGCAGTTTCTAGCATAAAAGTTGTATAGTCAAAAGCCAGTGCCATTATAATCCCAGCGAAAAATGGCCATTTGTATCATTATGTCAAAAATTAACCAAAAACAATATTAGCCCAGTATTCAACTACTCAATTAAGACTCGACGAGAAAAAAATTCAACTACTTGATTAAAACTCGAGAGAAAAAATTACAACCCGGAATCTATAATGCTGACAAATAACTTTGTGCGTTCAAAGTATACAGAGAAGCACTTGTTTCTCCAATTTAAACACGTACATAAAATATAACACAATTCCCCATCCACCATTCGACATTCCATACGAAAAAAAATAAAAACAAAAATCTTGATTATTAACGAGTTAAACCCAAACCTAACTCATTCAACTGATATAAGTGAGTTACGCAAACTTGAGAGGCGGGTCAGCATAAAAACAAGAATTTCAGTAAAAAAAATTACTGAAAATTAGAAAGATTTAGAGGATACAAGTAACTTACAACTGCCAAGATGTAATAAACTGAGTCTCCGACTGGAATTGGAAGAATACAGAGAGAGGCCCAAACGAGAGCTCCCCGAAAACCTCAAAGACGAGAGCGAGGGCCTAATCGATGAAGCCATAGGAATTATCCTCACCATCACCGTCTATAGAACATGTACAAACACAATTTTATTGTCATAAGATAAGATCAGAATTTTATTAATATGGTAGGAGAAAGGGCAAAAATAAGACAGTAATAGCGTGGCAGGTCACTGTGGAGCTATACGAGTACGTGAAAATTCTTAAAATAAAATGAGTCGAAATAAGTATTTTTTTAATTTTTCTTTTTTTTTTTACTACTACAAAATAGTTTATTTTTTTCAAATTTACCGGTATAAAAAGGGAGACTATAATGAAAGTTAATTATTTACACTTCATTCCCCATGCACTTTGTCACCAAACGTCGAGTGAAATTTCTTTCCTACTATTGGTCCTTTTTTCGAACTTTCTACTTAAAGCAGATCAAATAAATTGGAAGAATATATTCTAAAATAATATATTGATGGAGAATGTGTGGTTGAAAAAGAAGGAAAAGTTATTGATGTGATGGAAAATATTATTTTATTGAAGAATGTGTGGTTGGAAATGAGTAGAAGGATGAGAATGAAAAGTTTAATGT
>CAIGRL010089926.1:0-10241 GCA_903798325.1 Fraxinus xanthoxyloides
TCATATTCAATGTGTCTTGTTATCAACATGTATGAGGTACCATTATTTAATGCAGATGTATACTAGGAAAATTGTAAGTGAAATTTATATATATTAATTCACTTTTTAATATCTGTGTGAAAACAAAAACAAGGAAAAATTCAAAAATAAGAGTTTAAATATAACTTATTTCAAATTTAGATAAAAGGTTTAAAATTTCAAAAATTAGATATTTATTAAATTTTATTTCTGAAATAAGTAATTAAAAATATATTTTATTAATTTAATATAAGGTCACAATTTTATACAATTTGGTCACAACTTAATAAATTAACTGGTTCAAATAAATTCTCGGTCACAATTAAAAAACTTATAAATCATAAATTATTTCACGGTCACAAATTTATCAAATTAATAGCCACATATTTCATTTGTCCCAATTATATAGATTTGTTTCATATTTCACGCAGATTAAGAAAGTTTCTTTAATGTCATTGAAAAATTAATTTTTTGTTAAAATCTTTTCTAATTTACCCACTATTTAATTTTCAATATGTAAAACTAAGTTATTGTTAGAATTAATAAAAAAATTGAATGATGTATTTTGATGAAAATTATTGGAAATAGAGATGGCAATTGGACGAATTCGGGGCCGCTCCCACCCCGTGGGGCGCGGGCTTGCCCAATTTCCTGTCCCATTTATTTTATTTTTTTCAAAAATTTCTAGATTTGTAGTGAATTATTTTCATTTTTTTCTTTATGGGGCGAGTTTGGGGCACTTCGGGGAGGGGGTGCCCCGCGCCGCCCCGCCCACCAACCCGTCAGAGTGGGACGGATTTTTTTGCTATCACTAATTGGGAACCATAACTTCAATTTTTTTGAAACATTTAAAACAAAAACCAGCACCCAGCACCAAAACTTAAATATTCATTAGCTAGCTACGAAAATCAGAATTTAAACTTTTTTATGAAAACAAATTTCCATTCCGCCAATTTCATACTCAAAATGCCAATTTTGATTTCAATTTTTTTGATTGCACATTATAAAGAGAGATACATAGATAGATTTAAGCACAAGCAAAAACATGAATAGTACATCAAAAACTTTTTCCATTCATTTGAATTTGTTGCCTGAAAACATGCCTACACCAAATGATAACTATTTCTATGTTCCACATAATTTTTAGCTTGATTTGAATCAATTTCCAGAAGATTTTGACTCTCTATGCACTACCGACACAGTGGCTAACAATATACATGATCCAAACAAGACAAAAAATCATCAAGTAATAAGAGGAGCTGTTTTTGAGATGCTAATCTATAAACAACAAGAAGGAAAGTTAGCAAAAGATGTCATTTCAAAAGTTGCCAACTCATTTTCTATATTTACTAGATCAATTTCTAGAATTTGGCACGACGTAAAATATTTTAATACTACAAATAGTGATGTACCAAATTTTTCTTCTAGACTATTGAATAGGATGTCGAAAGAGAGTCGAAATACATTTCGAACAAATGAAAGATATCCATTTTCGTCGTTAAGATCTTTATCGAACGCTTGGGATATGTCGAAATCATTCGTACATAGGAGAGTCAAACAAAGACATATTCGGCCACGTTCAAATCCATTGAAACCATATTTATCGAACGAGAACAAGAGAACATGATTGGAATTTTGCCTATCAATGGTAGATGAAAGTACCCTCGCATCTACACCTACTTTTGTTAATATGCATAATCAAATTCATATTGATGAAAAGTGGTTTTATATGTCCAAGATATCTCAAAAGTATTATTTCGATCCGGATGAAACAGAGCCTTTGTGCACATGTAAAAGTAAAAGGTTTATTGCAAAGATAATGTGTTTAGCTGTCGTTGCTCATCCACGAGTTGATGCTACTAAAAATGAAGAATTCAATGGCAAAATTGGAATATGGCCGTTCGTGCTAAAGGAACCTGCGAAGCGGAATAGTAAGAATCGTGTTGTTGGGACTTTGGAGTCAAAGCCTCTTGTGTAGGTAAATGAAGATGTGATCTGTTCATGTGTGATTGAAAATTTGCTGCCTGCAATCAAACAAAAATGGCCATTTTCAAGTTCTAGGAACATCTTCGTTCAACAAGACAATGCAAAGCCACATTTGGATGTCAACGATATCAATTTCATAAAAGCAACGAGAAAGGATGGATTCGATATTCGTTTATGTTGTCAACCTCTGAACAACCCTGATATGAATGTCTTAGACCTTGTTTTTTAGAGCCATTGATTCAATTCAACATCAAGAGACTCCAACTACAATTGAGGACTTCATTTTAGCAGTGAAGAATGATTTTCAAACATTTCCTATTGAAGAGTTGAACAATGTCTTTCTGACATTACAATCATGCATGATTGAGGTGATGAAAAATTCAGGGGGGTAACAATTACATGATTCCACATATGAACAAACAAAAATTGATGAGAAATGGGCAACTACCAAATTGCATTCAGTTTCAGCTTGAAGTTGTACTTATGGCAAGGCAGATCTTACTTCAACCGAGTAACTTCAATCGGGTAACTTTGCCCATATCCTAGAGTTTCTAACATATTGAAACATGTTCAGAACTCGTTTCGAGGCTTGGCTTTTGATTTTTGAACGATATCATTTGATTGTGTTATTTGTTTTCCATTGATCAGACTACAATGAAGGGGAGCATTATTTTTCATACTCTAGACCATGTCATCCACACCATCCATGTGTAAAAAATGTAGCTATAAATTGAAATTACTCAACACCAGAAGGAAATGTACTGTAAAAAAGAAAAAGATGCCTAGTAAACATCTGTTATGCATAAGCCTTATAGAATTTGGATGTACTGTTTCTTGATATCGACGCTGACTTTATCAACAAGACCATCAATCTGGTCCTCATAGATTTTTGGTAGATAGATTTTGATCATCCGAGAAGCGAAGACGTAACCATCATTAGTCGGCGGAGCATTCAAATCATGCAATGGCCTCACCGCTTTCTTCAAGTTCAGATTACTTCGTAATATTGATATACAAGTATCTTTGATGGAATGTAGATGATTTTTAGAGTTCATTCTCATGGTTTGGACAAATACTCACATATACAGAGAACTTAAGCAGCAATGTGTATGACCGTGTTTTAATGGAATTGTTTATCATATGCTAGTGTGAAGACATAAGTGATTTTTATTTATAACGGAAGACATAGAAATGAGAAGACACGGTTGAAGTTCAATAATCACAACTACAAGAAGAAGAAGAAGAAATGAGAGTTGTTCCATGTTTTCAAGAAGTTGGCATACTAAGTGGAAAAAATTTAATAAGGATATATTGGTAAAGGAACACAACAAAATATTTTATATTAGGAAACATGTCTATATATTTGGGACAAGAGAAAAAGGAAACTCAATATGTTAAATATTATTTATCTGTCACAAATCACAGATTTTATAAATCACAACTTATTTCATTCATGGTCACAAAACATCACATTAATTAGCCATAAATTATATTTAGGTAACAAATTATCAAATTATTAGTCACAAATTAATAAAATTTTAGGTCACACATTATTTATTGATCACAATTTATCTATTTCATTGGTCACGTATTATTTATCTATCACACATCAATTAATTTATTAATCACAATCAACCAAATTATTTGTGACCACCGTCAACACTTGTAACCACCAACTCATCACTGACACTAACAGCGTTGTAGCTGAAAGTACCGTCGTTGAAACCATCACCACCACCCCTCGATAGCAAAACTTTCGTCTGAAATACCGTAGCCAACATCACTACCACCAACAACCACCGCACCATTACCACCACCACCACACCAAACCGTCAACATCACCACCATACCGCCCAAACACCACTAAAAAACCACAAGACCACCACCACCACCCATTCGATAACCAAAAAAAAAAAAATTCATCACCGCCACCACGATCTACGCTGTTGCAGCCGCCATCTAGGCAGCTAGAGGCTCGATCTACACCTCACCATAGATCCACCAACCACGTGTAGCACCACTATCACCACTTGTATCACAACCACACATTCCAAAACCCCGACTAAGTAGATTGGATGAATCAACCAACCCAAAACTCCAAAACCATCACCGTTGCACCCTACCCTCCACCCACTTGCACCACCACCGCAAACACCACCACCATCACCGTACACTCTCAAAACTCTGAATAAGCACGTTGGAGGAAAAAACCAACTCAAGACGTACATATCACCGCAGCACCACCTCCACCAGCGCTACTAGCATCGTCGCACACACATTACACAGATCACCTCCACATATGTCCACACGCACAGATCACCATCGGACACACCACCGCAAACCACAGATCGGCGCACTGCATACCACATATGAGTGCAACGCACACAATAGATTGTTGCACCATCGCACATTGGAAGAGTACATTAAATGGGAGATCAGTGTTATATGTAATTTCCACTAGAAACAAATTTATCTTTATAGGACGGAGGTAGTATTTCTTTTTCAAATTTCAATTTTTCTTGATAATTTCTTACCCTACAGGCTCCAATTCACTATATACGTCTGTTGTCACATCCAATCCAATCGTTAAGGGATGACCACGAGGTTGCCTAGAAGTAATCACATTATGCGTTCTTGCCAAGAGATGAATAAAATTAAGAGATTTGTAGAAGTTGTAGAATGTAAAAATACATAAGTAGCGGAGCATCCCTCCTTAGAAGGAACTAGAAGCCTCTACTTGAATAGCAGTGGACATAGCGAAAACGTAAAATGTCTGCTTAAATAACAAAAATATTGGTTAGAATCTACATCGTGAACAACTTTAGAAAGTGGAGGAAAATCGCATGAGCACTATGAAATTCTATGTACTCTAGTTATTTGTGATATAGTACTAATGCATTATAATTTGTCATAGAACCGTTAGAATATGTTCAAGAAAATCTCTTTCAGAGCTAATTCAACTCAAATAAATTCATGATTTGTAACCAAAAATAATAAAAATAAAAATCTAACGAAATATAATGCCCTTACTCTATTCCTTCCTTAGTTGAGTATAGCGGGCCCTACTACCAAATTATCCAATCAAATATTATAGAATGAAATTCTAACTTGTACATACAACAAAGAGAGCACTCGAGCCCCATCCCCATGGGTTCCATCGCTTCTTGTTAAGGACATACTTCACAGAGATAGTTCATATAGTAAAATCAAAAGATCACAAGCAACAAGGGCCCAGAGCGCGCGCACACACAAAAACCTCATTTACTTGTTATTGCGACACCAGAGATGCACCTCATAGTAAGGATTTACCTTCCTCACCTCCATGGCGAGTTTTCTTCAAGCTATGAGGCATGAATACACAAACTCTTATGTAGATGATGATTATGATGGTAACACGACCGGCCTTTCCTTGGACGCCACATGGATGAGGCCAGAAAGCCTTAACAAAAAGATTTGTCAATTGTTGGAACATATTTTGTGAGGCTTCAGTTCAAAAGAATAACACGATCTCAGTAGAACAAGTTAAAAGACGTACACTAAAACCGATAGTCAATGTAGTTGCTAAGTACACGCTTTAGATAATCAAATTGAGTATACAGAAAAAATTTCATGTAGTCGATCTTAAATTTATGGAGAACAAAGTGCCCTACTTTATGCATGGCCTTGCATCTAAATCTGATAGCAACTAATACACAACTAAAATTTTCAATCAAAGAATACAACAGCAAGTTTGATACACGGGACAAGACAATGATCCCATCTAATCCAACATATCGGCATTCTCTAAATGCTTTAAGCACTGAAGTACTGTTAACATCGTTTGGACTAAAAGAACAGAATCTTTTGTCCCAAATATAATCTACACGTCGAAACTCATTCTGGAAAAAATTACATGACACTCGTATCTACAATATCAGAAAACAAGCATTCTGATTGCAGTAATATTTTCAAGCATGAAACAGACAATCCACAAAATGTTACACATTAATTGTTAGAATGGATAGAAAATAAACTTAACTTATTCTAGCTTCCATATTATATGGTACTCGCATTCCAAACTTCAAACACTCAGAAAACTAACACCATAAACAGCTACTACTATTATACTAATGAAATGCAAAATCTGTAGAGGCGACATCCGTTGGACAGTTTTAAGCCGAGCAAGGTTAGGCAAAGGAACTTCCAATTTTATTTGTAATTCTGTTTACCAGATTTTAATGGAGAATCCCTTCTACTCTTCGATTGGTTGCTATTGAGTTGATGCATTCCGTCTGGTTTCTTCTTGCGCCTTCCGGCTTGAGAAAACCGAGAGTGGTAAGATAGAATAGCAAGATCATTTAGGTCTTGGAGTGGTGTTAGAACCTTTACAACTTCATCCATAGAAGGACGGGCTTTAGGATCCCGGGTTAGGCAGTTATAAGCTAGCTGAGAAATCTTCTGCACCCCTTTGATCGAGTAATTTAATTCCAGTCGTGGATCGACTAGTTGAAACACCTTTCGCTTGTCTGATAGATATGGACGAGCCCACATGACAAGATTTTGTTCTCCACTCGGGCGTTTTTTGTCCATTGATCTCCTACCGGTTAAAATTTCCAATAGCACAACGCCAAAGCTATAAACGTCACTTTTTGAGGTCAAGTGTCCTGAGAAAAACACAAGTTAAAACCAAGTAGTGATTTTCTGCCAGATGTTAAATCTTGTGTAGTAATTATAAAAACTATTTAAACAAGTTAGCCTGCTATTTAGGACTTATTCTCAACCTGAAGAGTTCATGATTTAAAATTATGAGCAATGTTTCCAAGAAGGCCACACAGCGATTTAACAGATATTAGGCGGTTTTAGTCATTGAGAACTGATTATGCAACTATAAAGAAATGTTGGCAAGCAACTTGCCCATTTTAGACGTTGAGGACCAACTTGCTAATAGGGCAATATGTTGCGGACCAGTGGTGCAATTTCCCTAAATATTATGTCACCGCGAATATAATTTTCATGTTTAAAGAATTTTGAAATCGCCTCAAAGATAATGACATTAATAATGCATATTATACCTCAAATAAACTGAACATTGCCTTACATTTCTAGGATTGATTAGAGTGATGGTTATATACCTGTCATTACGTATTCTGGAGCAGCATAGCCATACGTCCCGACAACTCTGGTCGAAACATGTGTTTTGTCACCTTGAGGACCAGCTTTTGCCAAACCGAAATCTGAAAGCTTTGCATTGTATTCCTGGAAATTATATGGATTATGTTAAGCAGTTACAACACATTGGACAGTATCATTTGACATTTACTTCAATCACATACCGTATCAAGCAAAATGTTTGACGTCTTGAAATCTCTGTAAATGACAGGTTCGGTTCCTCCATGGAGAAAGGCTAATCCTTTGGCCGCTCCAAGTGCAATTTTTATCCTGTTGGACCAGGGAAGAGGTATGGTCCCTTCAATATTTTTAACAAAGTCAGTACTTGTTCATTTAAACTAATCGCCACAGTAAACTAAGCATATCAAGACTACAGGATGTTTTATTTCTAACCCATGAAATTAATACTAGTGGAGATATATTGTACAATGGATATATAATCATCACTTGATCATGATTGGATATTCTTACCTGTACATGTTCAATCATTAATGCATTGTAGTTCAGTGCTTCAAAATTTAGGCTTCAGTAAGTCAATAAGTAAAGATTGACCAAGTTACAGACGTCATCCAACTAAACAATGAACTCAGTACCTAGTACTTTACATTTGTGATTTTGTCGTTATCCAATAGTTGTTTCAGACTAGGAAAATTGTCGCTAGGTGTAAAATGTCCAAATAAAAAGTAAAAAATGCTGCATCTTAAGTCATTCAGTTAAATTCTTTGCAGTATAATTTGTGTATGGGATATATTCTCTGAGATGAGTAAAAGAAATTAAAAGTCCCTGCTAGAAAGTTATTTTCAAAGCAATAGTATATATGTTTTCACTCACTTCTGAAAAGATGATTTTCAAGGCTTCCACGGGTCATAAATTCATAAACCAGTAGCCTTTGGTCATCTTCAATGCAATATCCAATTAGCTTAACCAGATTAGGGTGATGAAGTTGTCCAAGAAAGTCCACTTCAGCCTGCATTGGGGAAATATATTAGTTGTAGGATATGCCATTTATGACCTCCAACCTTCAGTTCGACATTCTTTTACTAACCACGAACACATAATCTACTAACCACCCATTCTCTATGGCCTTGAACACCATCTGGCTTCAAACTTTTGACTGCAACTGTAGTCCCCGACCCAGGTTTCGCAGGTGCTGTACCATTCTCCTCAATCCATCCTTTGAAGACAAATCCAAATCCGCCCTCACCGAGAATGCTATCTGGTCTAAAATTTCCGGTTGCTGACTTTAGCTCCTGGAAAGTAAATTGCAGCAGTTGGCGGGGTGCTTCTTTTTCAGCTGGTAGTGGATTGGATTTGGGATCATCAGATGAGCTTCGTGCTTCATCTGGAGCACACATTCCCCGGTTGCTGGCATTGAGGTACCGTGTCTCTGTAACTGTATGAACAGAACCAAATGTTATGGATTAAGTGTAATCTCAAACCCACAAGCAACAATGATTGCACACACAGAAACATCGAAATTTATAGTAGTTTACTCTAAATGTGAGAGCTACTTCAACTCACTGCCTCAATCACTAGAATTTTACAATGGAGATCTTACACCACAGTCTTTTGCCTCTCAAACCACACAAAATACAGTCCCCTCAACTTAATTTATGTAGTGTAGGTATCTAGAGCAACATAATACAAAGATATCAACCCCCATATATCCATATAATAATAAAAAAATTTGCACCGAAATATAATCCGCAGTTGAGAGCATAAATGAGCAGTATAATAGGAGATCAAGAACATAGTTACTGGGGAAGTCAAGATATCATTTAAGGTGCCTATTCAAATCAAATATGTTTACGCATATTGTGTGGGAAAGAAGAAAAAAGTAAGCTAACAACAGGACTCAGTGCAAAACTGCAACCAATTGCTCTGATCAATTCAAGATTTTGAAAAATAGAAAACTTGACAGAAACTGTACAGTAGGTACTCAAATTCAAGGTAATTTTTGATTAAAAACTTCAAAATTCTGCCTATGCATAAGTCACACAATTAGGTTCAGAAATTCATAGATAACAAATTGAATTAATCAATAAAAGGTGAAAGATCATAGCAATATATGTACCTGCATCATAAACAAGACTACTTTTAGGGATTGAGTTCGCAGAATTTCTTGAATCAGAGGATTTACGTGTCCCACTAACACTGCGTCTTAAAATAGCCCAACACCCACACTTCTTCTCCATCGCCATTCGCCTCTCTCAATGGATTTGCCTTTCATTGGCTGTAACTGTAATTGATTTCCATTACAGAGAGAGTATTAGAACACAAAGATTTATTATATTTTTTTAGAGAGAAAAACAGAGAGATATAGAGAGAGAAGGGAATTGGGTGTTGTAAAAAGATTGATTGTAAGCATCATCATCATCACTATCACCATCATGGCATTGGATACAAAAAGAACTTTTTTCCCACTACTTTTTTTCTGTGGGGAATGGCATTCTCTCTCTATTTCTTGAAACAGCTTAAATTCTGGTACGACAAAATTACTAAAAGGGGCATGGATAGGATACTTCTGATATGAATATCTAGCAAAAATATGTGCATTTGGAATTTGCTAATATTTGGAATAACTTAAAATGTTGTTAAAAAAAAAAAAGTTGAAATCATGTCGATGATTAATTTTTACCACACATTTTTTGAAATTCACCACTTTTTTTTTTATTAATTTTTCAATCACACATTCCTTAACTTTTATCAAAATCTTGTTGCACCGCTCAAAAATTCCCTACACGAGTATGGGACGGGGAGGGTCTAGCTATTGTTGGTTAGCTTTGTTTTTTCATTTTTTATTTTATTTTAAGTACTTGAGATATTTTTACCATAAATTAACTTAAATTAAGGTGGGCATCCTTATATCAAATTTTAATGAACTTAATGATTCATATAGAACCTAAACCAGCCAATTCAGTTTTCAGTGTGTTTGAGCCACATTATTTTGAAAGAACTTATTTCGAAATAGTAAATTGATGGAGAATGTGTGGTTGAAAAAGAAGTAAAAGTTATTGATGTGATAGAAAATATTATTTTATTGAAGAATGTATAGTTGAAAATGAGTAGAAGAATGAGAATGGAAAAAA
>CAIGRL010089939.1:0-18000 GCA_903798325.1 Fraxinus xanthoxyloides
AAATTCCATTTTAATGCTTATGCTGCACTCAGAGATCTAATCAGTAGCTACCATCGGAGAAATGAATGAGCTTCAAAATCAATTTGGGAATAAAGATATAGGTTTTAAAATTATCAAATGATTTAGGTTTATACGGAAGTGGGCGTACTACTTACTAAATGAATTTGGAATGAAAAGGGGAAGGATAAGAATAAAGCCCAAATGTTGGGCTAACAAAAAATTAATTTGGCTAGTTTATTTTTGCTAATTTGTTTAGAAAAAATTAAAATAATTTAATTAATTCAATATAATAAATTAAGAAAATTATTTATATTCGATTCTTGTCCAGAACCAAGAACCGACCCAAATACATTGATTCTCGATTCGGATACATTTGGGTATTTAACTTATGAAGAATCGTTCGATTCAGTCCGATTCGATTCGAGAGTTTTGTCCAGCCCTACAAAGTGGGCTAACAAATAAAAAAGAAATCCAACTAATGAACGACCACGAACCGTTTAAACATCATAGCCCGAATTTATTGGATATCAAAACTCAATAAATTGAAATGATACAAATGCTTCCACATAGTCAGTGCGTTATGTAATTGTTAAATTCATTTATAAAATGGACTTGCGCACTTAACTATTATCTTCGTCAAAACTTGTAAAAGCTTGAAGTTTGACTTTATCATCTAACTACTCTATACGCTTTTTAAAATATTATTTAAAATAGGTAAATTGACATCTATATGTCAAGAATTTTGTGGCTTACCTACTTAACTTATTCGACTCTTCCAAAGAGACCTTACAAAATAAAAGTGGGAAATATGAGGAAAAAGTCTGTTTCAATCCCAACCACTACTTAAAAAGAACAGCATAAATAGCAGTTGGGCCAGACTATATGACGTTGTGAATTTGTCCATCACGTGTCTCAACTAACAATCAACACTACTTCCCTGTTACATACATGTACATACAGCCAGAGAGCGAGAGCGAGAGATGGGAATGGGGAAGAGCGTAAGTGAAGTGGGAGTTGAAGACTTGGTGAGAGCCGGTGTAGCAATTGAGGAGGCCATAGATTTTGAAAGAGAGCTCAAAGATACAATTAATGGTTGTGATGGATTTGACCCAAAGGCATTGTGGCGAGAGGTCATGGCTCGGAAATTGCTGAAACCATCGCATCCACATCGCCTGCACCAGCTTATTTACTATTCCGTCTACCATAACTACGATGAGTCCATTCATGGCCCTCCTCTGTATTGGTTCCCTACACCGTAAGTCTCTCACTCGTGCGCTCGCTTGTTATTTTTTTATGTAACTGATTGTTGACCTCTAATAAGGCGAGTTATTTTATAAAGGAAGGCTAGATTTTTCTGTCATGATTAAAAACTATTAACAAGGTGATGCATTGTTACTTATCATAATTGGTTCCCGTTGATATGGGAATTTGTTGAGCAAATTAGTCAGTGCTTATGGATAGAATTTACCCAATTCTACAAAACAACAGCTCATCTGCTTGGCCGATGGACAATGGAGAATGCTGGGACTGATTGGATTCCAGCACTCAGAGTAAGATTTTTTGTCAGGAAATCAACACGATCTCAGCACTATTAGATAGTATATGCATCAAAACCACATTGAATAAGGTGACCTGTCAAACTACTTTACCTCTATGATATTCTTGTGGTGACCCTGATTGTTCTCTAGCATTCCGTCGATAGGTAGGTTGATCGGCTTTCTAGAACTACGTTGTGGGCATCTGATAAGTCGATTGTACTATCTTATGCATGTTCTACACACCCGTTAGCTGATTTCTAACTTTTGTACTGTATAAAGGTTGGATAAGGTTGGGTGACTGACTTGGAATTTGTCAGAGTTCTGTGGATCTTTTTGAAAAATGACATAGATAATGCTTAATGCTAGAGAGTAAGAGTATTAAAAAGCATGAACTTGGTTTAGTATTTCATGAAATCAACATATGGTTTCTCTTTCTTTCCGTGGACCAAATATAGAAAGTGAACCAAATGATGTCAGGTGTTTTTCTGGTTCCCTTTCATCAAACGAGTCCACATTACTTGGGAAAAACTGGACCCTATGACAGTGATCGGTTATGAATTTGAATATTAATTATCATTATTTAGATTTAGGGATGTTATATATGTGCATTGGGAGCTCTACTTTGTTCCTTATGTGTATTCAATTAACTTTAAGTGTCCGGTGAAAAATAAGTTAAGGCAAAGATCCCTCAAGTGTAATTTTCGAGATTCTTACATAACTTATCAATAATTAAATTTAGGAATGGTATAAGGGAGCTGCATTTTGCTAACTCCTCATATTTCTGTTGGGTTTAGGAGCGTATGCTACAAATGAGCTAAGGTTGAGTTGATCTAAAAAACCATTCTCTGAAGTAAATCCAAGATGATATTGAGTAGCATGATTAAACCTTAGTGTTAGTATGGAACTAAAATTACGCTTTTGAAGACTATTTCCGCCTAATTAACTTAGCCCTTGCTTGGTCCCCTTTTTTCTAAAATTCATTTTGTTCTGAAACTCATTTTCAATTCGCATTTCATAAGACCCACAACTTTTGTCAACTTTTCTATCACATATTTCATCAACTTTTATCAAAATCTACTAAAATTTTGATTTTTAGCTATGCCAAACTTCTTTCCGCTGGATTGAAGAGGGAGTTCATTGACAAAAATATTTAAGGTTAAATTAGTCGGCCTTGTAGTTTGAGAAATTAAATGGATAGACTTTTGGCTGAGTATTTGTAAAAGCTAAATTTGCACTGCATTTTGAACTTTATATTATAGTGGAATGAGTGAGAGGAGTTGGTGACTTTCTCTTTGTCTCGCATGGGTAGATGACTTGTCCTTGTCCCTAGGATTTTCATTTGCTATGCTCGCAAGTCTTGCTATCGTCACTGCTATCTTCATTTCTTCTGGTAAGTGTATGTGACTCAAGTCTATCACAAACACGTCACTGGCACCCTTTTTTGGTATTTTTCGCGACTGCAACCAAGTAGCCAACCTTGCAGCATCCCTGAACTTCTTTACATTTCATATGGGAAAGAATAATTTGAGAGTCGTGCATTTGGTCTACCTGAGCCGAGTTCTGACATAGTACTGATGACTTGCCCTATGAACTCAATGTGGTGAGGCCAGCTTGGTGAACTTAGGTCAAGAATTTGGTCTTGACGCTGTCTGGTGGAGTTAATCATTTGCTTAGCCAGCTTAAGTAGGTCCCATATATGCTAGGTGCATCCTTCATGTGATATTAGTATAACAACAACAAACAACAATAATGGTGATGAGACATAAATTAAGAAAAAGGGATTAATTATGTCTCGGCGTATTTAAAAAGATAAATAGTTATGTTTTTAGAAGATTCAATAAAAATGTAGTTGCACACGGCTTAAGAAGAAAATGAGATGGGGATCAGGATCTTATGAGGTGCAAAAACAGGTTAAACGGATGCTATAGTAACTTAATTTGTTGGAAGTACTGTAGGTATTACTATTTCATAAGAGATCCTGAATTCAAATCTAATTGTGGTTGCCAAATGGTCCTATGACCTTAATGTTTTCATGATATTGTCTTTAATTTACTTTTCCTAACTTTGTTTGATGGTATACGAGGATCATAATGTCAAGTTTGTTGAACTCTTTATCAACGTCTCACAATCATTTGATCATGATTTACAATGCGCTTTTGAGTATCAGATATCAGTCTAGATGCACAAACTTGGGGCGCATCATGGAATCTCATTGTCCAAGGCTTTTAGGAGCATTATACAAGGATCCGATAACAAGTTTCAGAGAATTTCAGAAGTTCACCGTTCAGCATCCTGAGGCAAGCCCTTCACTGTCTGCAATCCTCATTCCTAATTATAGAATATGGTTTTGTGTTTTCATTTCAACAATATCTTTGCAAACATTTCAGGAATACTGGTCCATTATTCTGAATGAGCTTTCAGTGAACTTTATCATGAAACCAAAATGTATACTGGATACCTCGAACAAATCCAAACGTGGGGGAACATGGCTTCCTGGTTCAACTTTAAATATAGCTGATTGTTGTCTGCAATCAAACAATTATTTGAAGAAGGGGGATGATAGCATAGCAATTGTATGGAGGGATGAAGGCTGTGATGACAGTGACGTGGAATTCATGACATTGAAGCAGCTCCGGGAACAAGTAATGTATGCTTCCAGCAATCTGACTTGTTCTTACTCGTTTACTTTTATCTGTAGGGACACAGCATTTGTTCCTTAAATTGAACAAAATTAAATTAGTTTACTTTGTGAAAACAAGCAAATTTAAAAATTGATGAACTGTTGCAATCAAGAGTTTAAGTGTGTGCATACGAGAGTGATAAGCTTAGTAAATGAGCTCTTAGTTTAGTCTGCCTTCTACTATTCTCCACCCCTTCTCCTGGCCTCAATCCCCAATGTACCTTTCTTTTCCTGCTTCTCTACATAATAGTTCAAACAAGTCCCATATGTACTGGTCAAATATTCTGAAACTGAACACTGATCTGAAGGAGTCCAGGTCCGCAATAGTGCAATTTTCTCCTATATCCAGCCGGCATTGGGTATTTCCCAATGATGTCTTTGAACAATAAGAGTTGGACACATAATTGTATTCCTCAATACCTAGCATTCATGGTGATCTAGAAATGCATATCTTTCCATACTTTTACTTTCGCTTGATCGATGTTTTGGAAGGTGATGACTGATGATATAGCAGACATTGACATATGAAAGTATGTGCTAATTAATCTTCACTTGAGTGCACACATTAGTTGAATTCATTCTATCGTCATCTTTGTGCACGCCATTGCTTCCATTTTTTTCCTCTCCATTCTTGTGGTGAAGTTATTTCTCCTTTTTCTAGGTTGGTGGCAAATGCACTGGATGCAACATTCTCCAAGGGAGACGCTATTGCCATTGACATGCCAATGACAGTCACTGCAGTTATTGTATACTTGGCAATAGTGCTTGCAGGATTTATTGTTGTGTCAATTGCTGACAGCTTTGCAGCAAAGGAAATTGCAACTCGCTTGCGAGTCTCAAAGGCTAAAGCAATTTTTACACAGGTGCTCACAAAAATCATCCCGATAATTATATGCTAGAGTTGAGAGAGTTCCCTACAAGTTATGATGGGATATAACTATGCATGATGAATAATTTATGCTTTTTGGTTACATTCCCTTAAATTGATGAAGAAGAAAAAATTTCTGTTGATTGTATGTTGTTTTGAGCTTTGTTCCTCTAGATAATATATTTCTCTTTTCCCAACTTTGCATGTTGTGTGGTAGTGTCATTTTATTTCTGTTTTTTATACTTTGGTAGATATTTCTCGTCTTTTAGTGGGGAAAGAATCTCCTTCATTGTCTTTAAATTTTGACAAGATTTCAGCTTAATAACCTCTGAGCATGGGTAAAATTGGAAAACCTAACTTGAAAAGAAATAATCTGATAATACCATACTCATTACATGTAAAGACTCATGTCGTTGTCAAGTTATTTTCAAGTCTTCCACATCTCACTAACAAATATTATTTTAGCAGTCTTAGCTAGAAAAATGATATCTTATCTTTTACTTAGTGTTTACCTAATTTTTTCACATGAACTGTTAGTTTTCGAGGAATTTGAAATACTCAGTAGTTTGAGGATTGTCTTTGCAATGTACTTTTTCCAAACCATTTTGTTACTCCCCTTTGGACTTTCCTCCTATCTCCTGCTCCCTCCATCCCTACCTTCCTGTGCATTCTTGCTTTTCTTAATCAAGAGGCAGAGGGCTGATCAAGAGAAGCTATAATGCTCATGCTAGCTCTTAGTTTCTGCCTTCTGCACTTGGGATAAAATGAACATCATGTGAGCATTTCAAATTTGAATTCTGTGTAACATTGATTTACTTGTAATAACATATAAAACTATCTGTCTTCAACTAACATTATGCCAGTAAAACTACAAGTGAATCAATCTTTCCAACTAAATAACTCTTGTGGAGATGAGCTATCATTATGCCGGAGGAAGGACTCTGCAGTCTGCACCCTTCTTCCCCTCGCCCTTGTTCCAAATATATATTTTGTAACAAGACTTTAGCCTGTTAGAGCTGTTTGTGATTCGGAAATCATTCTAACTTCATGAAAGTTCAGGATTTTGTGGTACGAGGAGGACGAAGATTTCCTTTATACAGGTAATAATCACCTTTTGAATGGATGTCACAAAATTTTATTGACTGACTGATAATGCATGAAATAACATTTTATCTCAATGACTTCAGCATCTTTTGTCGTCAATTAGATATATCTCTTTTGAAAATGGAACTCATAAAATTTTATTTCCAAAGAACCAATTCTAGCTTCGCACCCCATCCCACTTGAATCTTCTCCTTTATCCTTATTCTCAAACTCAAAACAGGAAAATGGAAAATCTACCGAAAAATACAAACAAAAGGTAGATATGAACTTGGAAAACTATTTATTAACAAAGTGTTTTTCAAAGGCATCGGTAATTTGACCAAGGTGCTCTTCAAAGAATGTGATAGTTACTTATTCAAATAACCTAGTGACAATTAAAACGCTACAGTGAAATCTCTCTCACAATTATTAAGATTTTCGGTTAAATGGTACTCTAAATAATATGAGTCATGACAAAATGCTCTTCTTTCATAAACACGTGAATACACATTTTAGAACTCAGACATCCTAATATATGTCCAGTTAATGTGAACAAATTTTATTCCTTTTTTCTTGCAGCCGAGTAGTAGAAGCTGATCCGCATAAAGTTATTGTAATTCCTGCAACTGGAGAAGATTTAGATGTTCGTTTAAGAAATCAGGACATGTCGTGGAAAGCTTTTCTTTCGAGTTTCCACCACCTATCCAGGTAATATGAAGATATTGGTCTGAAAGTAGTCTAGGGAAGAATTTCCATCTCAAGTAAAAAAGCATAGTCTTCAACAGACAAAACAGTAATAAATTGCTTCTCTCTTTACTATTGACGTCAGTTCTAACATATTTCTCTTTTGTCAGTTCAAATTATTATTCACCAGTTTACCAGCCCATAGACTCTGTCACCAATATATTATTTTCATCTGGAACCACGGGTTGGTGACATTTTTGCTTAAACCAAATACACTATGTTACTTTGTCTCTGACGAGTTATATAATCCACTGAATGCTTTTTTCACCCATCATCAGGAGATCCAAAAGCTATTCTGTGGACTCAACTTTCTCCAATCCGTTGTGCTGCTGATTCGTGGGCACATACTGATGTTCAACCTGGAGACGTTGTTTGTTGGCCAACAAATTTAGGCTGGGTTATGGGGCCAATTTTAGTGTATTCATGCTTTCTAACTGGTGCAACTATGGCTCTCTATCATGGATCTCCTCTAGGCCATGGTTTTGGGAGATTTATCCAGGTAACTTCCTGATAATATGTCCAGCTAATGAGAACTTTTCTATTAATGATTCAAGACTTGTACATGAAGAGTGTACCTTTGATTTCAACTGAAATTTTTTGATTCATTAGCATAGAGAAGAATTATTTTTTTAAAAATCAAATAACAAACAAATGACTATAATATAATCTTGTTTTCTTAAATTCATTCTTGTTAAAAAATTTAGGCACAAAAAATACACCATTCGCCAATTCATATATTAATGTTTCCGATATAACAAAATTGTCTCTATTTTTATACTCTTCCAGGATGCGGGAGTAACTCTTTTGGGGACTGTCCCTAGCTTAGTAAAGACCTGGAAGAGCACAAATTGTATGGAAGGTCTAGATTGGACAAAAATAAAGTAAAATCTGATTTGAACCTTCAATACTTCTGGTTTCTTTGGTTTTACTACTAGGAATTAACACCAAGCCTCCACAGGTCATTTGGTTCTACTGGAGAAGCCTCCAACGTTGATGATGATCTTTGGCTTTCTTCAAAGGCTTACTATAAGCCAATTGTTGAATGTTGCGGAGGCACAGAGCTGGCATCATCCTACATTCAGGGAAACCTTCTGCAGCCACAAGCGTTTGGAACATTTAGCTCTGCCTCAATGTCCACAGGTTTTGTCATCCTCAATGAAAGTGGGTTACCTTATGTAAGAAATTCTTTCTGGCATATTTCCTGTCATTAATTTAGCTTTCATGTAAATTCAATGGTTAAATTACATTCTCAGTAACTATAGTGTCAATAAAGTAATCGTATTTCAGTTTTGTTCATTCAAATAATTACACTTTAATTTGATTTCAATCAGTTAACTCCATCAAATTGTCACCTAGACTAATGAAAATCAATGAATTGGTAGTCAATAAGTGAAACCCACCATTTATTTCATAAAGTTGTACATATTTCAGTACATCAACTGACCATTATGTGTGATGACCATCATTTATTGACCGTTTCATTATCGATCTGTCAATGGAATTGGACAAAGTTGTTTTAATTGAAATTAAAGTATAGTACTGAATTGAAATCAAACGAAAGTATAGTTACCTGGTTGAAATCATATTAATATATAGGTAACCGATTAAATAAAATTGAAGTACAGTTAATTACCTTATCGACATTAAAGTATAAATTACCTTATCGACATTAAAGTATAGTTACCAGGAATGGAATTAATCATAATTTTAATGTTTGATATTTAATTTTCAAATGAACTATTTGAAACTTACATGGTGCTGTCATTACATCAAATCACAAACTTACCAATTGTTTGTGTTCCTTAGAATGAAGTACAGATGTGTGCTATCTGGTTTTGAACCCAGTGATTAATAGGCTTGGGCAGAATACTGTGCAAAATATTTAGTCGGACATTAAAGAATTTTGCTTTCTTTCTGATTTTTTGAGCTGTATTACAGCCAGATGATCAGGCTTGTGTTGGTGAAGTGGGACTATTTCCTCTTTACATGGGAGCAACTGATAGACTGCTAAATGCTGATCACGATGAGGTGTACTTCAAGGGAATGCCAATGTACAAAGGAATGGTGCGCGGTTTGGCAAACCTATTAGAACCTTGTTTTAGTTCATCTACTAAAAATACCAAGGAACGATGTTCATTTAACCAATCGCTCAAATTCTTCTTTCAGCAACTTAGGAGACATGGTGACATTATAAAAAGAACTGTCGGAGGATTTCTGGTGGTGCAGGGAAGATCCGATGACACCATGAATCTTGGCGGCATTAAGGTATACGATTCTCCTATTTTCCCTTCCTCGTCATCTTTCCCTTCACTTGCATAGCTCCAGAGGCAAATGTATGATGGATCGTTTAGTGATAACTCTTCCCATTCAATTTGATGCAGACAAGCTCAATAGAGATTGAGCGGGTTTGTGACGGGGCTGATGAAAGTGTCCTGGAAACTGCTGCAGTCAGTGTTGCACCCCCAAGTGGTGGTCCAGAACAGTTGGCTATATTTGTGGTACTGAAGCCAAGATTCAAAATCGAGTCAGATATGTTAAAGATGAAATTTTCAAAAGCCATCCAAACCAAGCTTAACCCTTTGTTCAAGGTTTGTACCCTCGGTACCAAAATATTTGTTCTCAGCTCTGAATTGAATGCCTGCATGCTTTACATTTTTCCTTCATTCGTTAATCAATCAGGTGAGCTTTGTTAAGATCGTCCCAGAGTTTCCTCGAACAGCATCAAATAAGCTATTGCGTAGAGTCTTAAGGGATCAATTGAAGCACGGGCTTCAGATACAGAGTAAGATCTAAATGCATAATTAGTTTTTGATATAGCTGCTATTGGGAATGAAACTTGGATTGTCAAGTGTGTGAAATTTTAAATAAATTATTGTCGAACCCTCTGGTGATATTGTATAAATGGAAAGAAATGTTGTATACTCGACAAGTATCTTTTGAACCTAAAGAAGACAATATCATTGATTGCAAGAAATTGCAATTCTCTTTACGCTCATTTGTATCATGGCATTTGCAATAATACATAGATGCAGTACCTGCTTTATATTTTATAACTGATCCCGTACAGTATAATGCTCAAGGAAGGACATCCCAGGGACTTGGCTGATGAAATTCGAGCTTAATCTTGTCTATCCTAAGTCAGTCTGTCGTTTCAAGAACGTTCATAGCAGAAACAAACCAGTGTGAACACGCACAATGATATAGAGCAAGATTCATCCCTGGCTATATAACGAGTCTAATACATGCCCGATGCCAATAATAAGTGAATACCTGAACTCTCAATCAAAAATATTTTGTTACAAACATATCCCCTCCCCTCAACATAGTTGACTATTAAGGTCAGCCTTCAATCATGAAAATAAAATTATGGTACAATACATATGAATGTTAAGTAATAAATTTTCCCTCTCTTACTCGTGAGAGACTTTAGTTTAATGAAAGATTTAATAAACGCCCTACACAGAAATCCAGTAAAAAGGAAAAATTCAAATAACGAACCCATAGTGGTTAACAAATAAAAAATGATTGATGAATGTTTTATGTCTCCATGAAAGTAGTTGACTTCTATTTACCAATGAAGAGAAAAGGAAGCATAGAAACATCAACATGTACCAATCAGCCCTTTATCAACTAAGAGCAGACCATGCTGTCTCATATGGAATTGTTGTTCAGACAGTATCTTACAAAACTTACAAGTGGCTAACGGATGCCTCTTCTTGCACTTTCCTAGACTGAAATTATACAGGGACTCTTTTTCCTCGATAACGGTCAAAGAACTGCACAAAAGAAAAAGAATTATAAACACGAGATGTCATGTGATGAACAAAAACATATAAGAAGGTGGTTCATTGTCAAACAAGTGAAAAACAAAAAATGGGCTACAGAAGTACACTGGCTTTCTTTCCTAATGCAGAAAATAAAGAACAGAATTCCAAATCTGTGAACCCATTTTCGAAGAATAGCACCCAGGACTTCAATCTTCAGACAATAATACAATCAGAGAAGAAGTTCCCATTCAAATGCAGAACTTGCATGTTGCCATGTGGATAAATAAAGCATCCAAATTATAACAATAACATAAGCATCATCCAGACTCCAGAAAGTAAATCTACAAATCTGTCAACACTGTCCATGCATACTTGTGTCCATGCAGGTCAACTGTCCATGCATACTTGTGTCTATACCCTTACAACGAAGTTCACATCCAGTATATAAGTACACTTTTCAAACACTTCTCAACCTTGTTGAAATATCATTCAGACACTTAGCATGTTACCTTACTTGAACCTTAAGAAAACTTGGCTCAAATAATGAAAGTTTTTTGTGCAAGAATTTGTACGAGTGCTATGCTAGACTTGAAAACGTAACTACAACATATAATCTGTAATACCTCAGAGAAACTATTGAAAATATCCAGCTGATAACAACAGTATGGATCCTCATATTATCACTCCATATTCCATTGTGCTTTAACGATGATAGCAGCCGAATGGCCCAAATTAAGACATGAATGCAGGTATGAACAAGGTAACTAACAAATTTTAGCATCATTTGACGTCTTTGAACTAGAGTTACTAAATTACCCCATCCTCAATTAAAATGCAGGTAGACTAAAGTGTTTATAGCAAGATATACTAAGGAATATAAAGTGTTTATAGCAAGATATACTAAGGAATATAAAGTGTTTATAGCAAGATATACTAAGGAATATTTACAGAAGAGACTGCAGCCCATCACTCTGTGATGCACAGGTGTATATCATGCATTAACTTCTACAGAAAAATGATACTAGAACATAAAAGATAGTGTGGGAGCACCACAAAAACACCTCCAACAAAGCAATGAGAAGTTTAAATAAAGCTTCATTTAAATACTTTGTTATAAATATAGGTAAACAAATCAAACTCCAGCATCACACTATTCACAAGGCAACATCCAACAACATCTATCTAAACTCAAGTTGAGTAGAAATTCTAAAGTAATTGCTTCTCAGGATCTAAACAGATAATCAGAAAATGTCAAAGCAAATACCGATCTGATAAAAGGCTGCTGCAACAGACGACCAAGAATAGGTATCCTCTGCAGAAAAACAGCAAGTGTTGGCCAAAATCCACTGCACAAATATAATTATAAATCATGATCATCAGGACCAGGAAGAGATAAAGAGTAAACCACAGTGAAAACTAATACATTATTATATGTGTAATCAGGGAAACAGTGTTTGCTGAACCTGAAGAGTACGACAAATCCATATGCCTCTAGCATCATTCCAATTATAGGCCATCCGATGATGACAAAGAAGAAGCCAACACCAAATGAAACCGTTCCCTACAATAAAATTACAATTCCCAATGGACTCAAAATAACATAAATGGTAAAATAACACAGTGAGTCACTAAGCAAAACAAACCTTAAAATTGGATCGTTTCATGAAGAATTGAGCCGATGACTTGAGTCCAATGGTTAACGTCACGCCTGAGAAGAAGAGGATCTGTTTCAACACAACAACACAATGTTAAACAGCCAACAAGGAATCAACAATAAATTTAGCAATATGAAGGTATAGGTTGAAAAGAATAACTGTGAAAAAATGAGCATCTTATAATTGAACTTACATTTCCCATAGCCAGTAGTCCCTTGTCGAAGAAGAAAATGACCCCCAAGAATGAAAAAAACACTCCAAACCCCGTCAGTCCCAAACCAATTTCTGTCTCGTTATATAAAGGCAAAGAAAAAACACATCAAGCATTGCACATTTCTTTCTTCAACAATAATATGATGGCAGGCTTCAAACTAACACTTCAGTTTCACTCAGCGATGAGAAATTAAAAAATAAAAAATCAATCGGTAGATTTTTACGTATAATCTACAAACAAGCTGAAATGCAAAGTCACAATAGCTAAGATGCAATTATTCATATATCATTGAAAACTACATTTGGACATAGGTTGGACGAACCAATGCACTCACACTCACGCACTCAATTCAACAATTGATTCAACGATACATGGAAATAGAACGGAACGAACTTACTTTTTCGGTCGTTCATTTCGAAGGACATCATTTTTGCCTGTTCAGATTCGAACACGCTTTATTCGAAATTAAATTGAAACTTGAAGGTGAATCAAATTCCTGAACCACTTGGCCCGAAGAACAACAATCGTCACCTTAAATCATCCAAAAAAACACAAAATTTGTCAAATACTTCTACATTTGGACCAAATCAAAACAAAATCAGTGAGTTAGGGTTCCAATAGAAAAAAATTACAAGATCTGTTGGACTACCTTGTTGTATAAATCTCAAATAACTTGCCTTAATTCAATTAATCTATATAATCAAATGTAAGGAAGGAAAAAGAACCTGTAATTCGAGCGTAGACTGATAATTCTTCAGTTTCTATTAGAAGGGATAAAACGTTTCCTCATTTTAATTGGGGAAATTGCAGGGAAGATCCTCAACGTATTAAAATTTAGGAATAAAAAATTTTCAACCTTTTTTATAGTCAGGTCCTTAACTTTTTGATTTTGCAACATTTTGGTCTCAAACCGATTCGCAAACTTAGAGTGTGTTTGATAGATATTAATTTGAAAGAATGTTTTTGGAATAGTAGATTGATGGAGAATGTGTGGTTGAAAAAGAAAGAAAAGTTATTGATGTGATAGAAAATATTATTTTATTGAAGAATGTATGGTTGAAAATGAGTAGAAGAATGAGAATGAAAAAAATAATGTATACCAAACGGGGTGTTAATAATATACTCTTATTCTTAATTATAGTAGGAAAATAAATAAAAGGAACAAAATAACTAGTGAACAAACAAACAATTTTCTTCCCCTACATCGATTGTACGAAGAGTCTAATACGATGTGCCAATTCTACACTACCGACCCATATTTTACCAAGAAATGCGTTAGATAATTNGATAATGTATGGTTGAAAAAGAAGAAAACGTTATTGATGTGATGAAAAATATTATATTATTGAAGAATGTGTGGTTGAAAATGAGTAGAAGAATGAGAATGAAAAAAATAATGTATACCAAACGGGGTGTTAATAATATACTCTTATTCTTAATTATAGTAGGAAAATAAATAAAAGGAACAAAATAACTAGTGAACAAACAAACAATTTTCTTCCCCTACATCGATTGTACGAAGAGTCTAATACGATGTGCCAATTCTACACTACCGACCCATATTTTACCAAGAAATGCGTTAGATAATTGTGTAGGTCTCGTGTTCCATCGACGATCTTATTTTGTTACTTTTCCATTATTTTCTCATTTGTTTTTAATTAAATCTTGGAGGTACTATATGTTTATCGAACGTTGGAGAAGTGATAATGTCCAAGTAAAACTATGCTCCTGTTGGTTCCCTTTTTTAAAAAACTCATTCTTTTTCAAATTCATTTTCAATCACACATCTTATCAACTTTTATCGAAATTGCTAGAAATTTGATTTTAAGAAACCAAACAATGGTTATATCGTTTTGACCATAATAACAAAAATCAAATTGCTCTTGATTTCCCAAACAAAAAAATATCACAATCATATGCCACCACCGCCACCAATTACTAGTTGTCGTGACCACTAAAATTACCGATCACTTCAGAGAACTATTTTAAACGATTTATCCATACTGAGTAATTCTACGCTATTGTTCTCTTAAACTTCCAAAAAAATTCAGTTTCAAACAATTGCTATTTGCTACGTCACATCATGGAATTGTTGGTCATTTGGAGGACTATAACTTCTCGAAGACAGCCAAACAACTCTAAAAACATGAATAAAACACTTCTCAATTAACTCAATAGAAGGTTAAGTCCTTGTTTGAAATTGATTTTTTTAATCACTTTTTTTTTTTTACAAATTCATTTTCAATCACATATTCTCATAAGAAAATATTTTAACATTTTCCTGCACATTACAAAAAAAATTATTAGTCACAATCAATTTTCAAGAAATTAACTTCGCACGAGCTAACGCTTGCTTACCTCACCCAATTCAACAAATGTAGGGTGGGACTATTCATTCAACCAACTCACCATTTCATCAACTCAACTAATTCGTCAAAAAAAATTCCGATTTGATTGTATTAATACTAATCCACCAAATGACGATTTGAGTGCAAGCATTTATCTTCCCATGCACATCACCATAGAGGCAATACTAACCATGTTAACGAGTCGAATCACAAGCCGAAACTAAGCTCCGAGCAAAGCATGTCCTAACTTTTTTGGTCCCGAGCCTGAGGCTCGGCTCAAGCCTTAGCGGGCCAAGCCGGCTCGTGTTTTTTTTAAAAAAAAAATTTGTTTATAAATCTATATTTTTTTATAATGTATTTAAAATTTGTGGAATTTATACGTATTATAAATAATAACTAAATATTAATATATAAAGAAATATATCTAAACTTTAAAAAAATAAAAATGCTCACAGGCCGGGCCGGCTCAAGCTGATGTCGCAAAATGGAGCCCGCTCAAGCCTTTTTGACATCGCTGGGCAACACATTGGGATCGGCGGCAATGCATCCACAGCTATATAATGAGAAACAACATTATCCTTGTACATCTCTCTCTCACATTCTTTCCACAATTCTCGATTGAAGCATCCCTCGGGTCTTCCTACGCCACCAATTTTTTACCAGTTGCAATACATTATGTATCTCTACAGCATCTAATTAATCCTCCACACACATCTCTTGCCCACTCGGCCAGCTATTCTGTCCTTGCTTCATTTTTGTAATCCCAATCTTTCCCTCCCTCCTTGGAGCCTCCAACTCCACGTCATCTTCCCTTTATCACCACTAGCATTCCCCACCTTCCTCATAGCCAAATTGTTGTCTCCCTCAACCCCTACCATCGTCTCCTCTGATCATCATCCTTACTTAACCCCTATCACCTCTCTATACTAGTTTCCACATTTACCTGCCAGGTTTGTCACATACCAGCCTATTCTTATCAAGTCGACTTTAGAGTGCTACCATCCACATTGTCCTCATCTTCATGTACATGTCACCCCCTCATACCCACCCAATCATTATCGCCCATATCACTTATCCTAATTGGAACATCACCCCTCTCTCTATTCTTGCATATTTGAGGCCTAAACCGCTAACTAGGTTTGACTTCATATTTTGAAGAATATATTCATTCACCAGTGATTATTTGCACGTCATTTCTCATTGACTTAAGGTTTTAAGACTTGCATAAATGAGTTTAATGACACTTTTCACACATAAATAGCTTATACAAATTATTCCATCTAAGTTTAAAAGAAGTCATATGTGAAAAGTTTACCTGTTTATGAACTATGCATGTATAATTAAGCAAGTAACTATTCATGATGATAAGG
This sequence comes from Fraxinus xanthoxyloides, assembly GCA_903798325.1. Lineage (NCBI taxonomy): Eukaryota > Viridiplantae > Streptophyta > Magnoliopsida > Lamiales > Oleaceae > Fraxinus > Fraxinus xanthoxyloides. The sequence goes on from CAIGRL010089939.1 coordinate 16,268, forward strand.
TTGAAAATCTATGAAAAAATCAAAAACAGTTGATCTCGAAATTGGAAATTTTTTATTTTCCTTTCACATGTTTTTGCATAATTTTTGCATCATTATATATGTGCATATTTTTTGTTACTCATTCATCTCTATGTTTGACATGATTGTTACTTACTTTTCCTCTATTCTTCGTGACAAAAATGGGGAGAGATGTGTATTTATTTTAGGGAGTCAATTATATGAGTTAGGGAGAGAATTTTAAAATCTTTGATTGATAATTGACTTAGGGAAAGTCATTTGATATATTTGTTGGAATTTTATTTTTGATATAGAGTTGTGTTTTGTCTATATTGATATAAAATTTTATGTTTTATTTCTAAATTTATAATTCACATGATATTGCATGATTCAATGTTACACATTTTTATTATATTGTTTTATTTAACTTAGTTATATGATATTGGTTTTGTTAGTTTCATCTTTCTTTTCACGTGGTTTTTATGTGTTTCAAGAAATATGTTGACCAAGTATTGAAGAAAATTGTAAAAATTTATTTTTGGTTAGTTTTAAACTTATTGACTTTGAAATAAATATAATTATGTCATGAAATGGCAAAGGGGGCGATTGTTAAGTCCAAAGTATAATTAGCAATCTCCAAATTTGTAATTGGCAATTTCTTTTGTCAATATCAAATCCTAGTTGAATTGTATTAGGAGTTTGTCGAGTTGTAATAAAAGTAAAAATAGGAGTTATTTAGTCATAATTATACCAAAGGAGTAGTAGTTTGTAGTATAGTCATTGAAAGAGTCCAAGAAAATTACATATGATCATTTGAATGCAATTAAAAGTTTAAAAACTGTCAAATAGCGTACAAGTTATGCTCCAAATTCTATATAGTAATTTGCAATGCACTTTTCATATAGAAGATATTGGAATTTGGATAAGGTTATTCTAGAAGAATTGTATTCCATTGTGTTAGAGTTCCAATGTATTTTGAATCACCTCAATCGAATATCAAGAAAGAAAGTTATGATAAAAATACTTGCGACTGCTCAATTGTTGCTCGTATGTCATTGGTCTGGTACTCGAGCGACGTGGTTATTCGGTGAATAGTAATATTCGATTTTCAAGTTGATTTTGAGTTCCTTTTCATCCCAAACATCCATTATAAATATACGCCCTATGAGACGTCCAAAAGTATGTTGTGTTAGCCCAAGAATAACTAATCAAGAGGGAGGTGAATTGGTTTTTAAAACTTATTCGAATAATTAACTAAAAACACGTAAGTTAAAAACACGTTGATAAATTAATAATCGTAAACTAGTTCAAACAAGTAGATCAATCAAATAATAAGTGCAAATAAACGAAGACAACTAAATACAAGTAAACAAATATGTGAGACAATATAATTTGCTCAAAGTAAAAGCGTTAAGTAGAAGGGATAGAGAGTGCAAACAATATGTTATGAAGGTTCGATCCAATCCAATGATCTACGTCCCCCGTTACCAAGCTCTCCGGCACGAGCAAGGCCTTTTCACCATGTCGATTGACTTATGGTGCAATCCAACCCTTTACAACGCTTTTGGTGACTTATAAATAAGGAGTACCGATTTTTATACAATGTTAAACTTTACGGGACCTCAACACGACCCACATTATTGAGTTTTACGGGATTTCAATATGACCCACATGGTGATTTACAACAAGAAGCACCGATCCTTATACAATAGTGATCTTTAAGGGACTTCAACACG